>APFE030524584.1:0-22424 GCA_000404065.3 Pinus taeda
TGGTCTTATCCATCTCCATACCACACTCAACCTCCTTCTCACTCGTTTCACTCTCATGCCCAACCACAACCTCAGTGGAATGCACCTCAACCAGGGTGGAGGCCCCAATATAACACTCCTCCCGCCATTCTGCCTCCAACCTCGGCTCAATCACAAACATTAGCTCCTGCTCCTCCAAGACAACCCCAGATGCTTGCTCAACCGAACCCGAACCCCAACAACAGACAGGCCCAGCGGGTATATACTGGGGAAACAACATGCCCTACCTATGCTGTGGAGATCCAGGAGATCAACCTGTGATCTGGGAAGGTCCTTCTAGAGTGCCAACCTCCTCCCCTAGAGGAGGAGGAAGAGAAAGAGGAAAGTGAACCCCAAGCCATTCCACCCTTTCCTAAGCGACTCACAGTAACCACATAACCCAACCCAGAAGAGGATGAGCTTCTGGGAGAACTCAAGCAGTTGTGTGTGGAAATTCCACTTCTCCAGGCCATAAAAGATGTACCGATATACAAAAAATTGATTAAGGAGAAGTGTTTCAGGCACTGAGGCAAGCGAAAGAAAGATGCCTCGACCATCAATGTCATAGGACAACTGTCTGATCTCATGTTGGGGCAAGTAATCTGTCCGAAGAATTTGGACCCTAGGAGTCCTGTAGTTGATGTCCACATCAATGGCATCATTATACCCCACACTCTGATTGATCTAGGGGCTGCCATCAATGTGATGACCAGGGACACCATGCTTAAGCTCAATCTTTAGAGTTCCCTAAGGAAGACCTCGACAGTGCTGCAATTGGCAGACCGCTCCACCGTGACTCTCGAAGGGATTGTGGAGGATGTCTTGGTCTCTATTGACTCCTGGGAATACCCTGCGGACTTTTTGGTCCTCTAGCCTAAGGAAAAACTCACGAGATATCCCCCCATTTTGGGAAGGCATTGGCTGGCTACTGCAGATGCTTACATTAGCTGTCGAGCCAGAAGCATGACCATAAAAAATGGGCCTATGTCTAAACAGCTGGTCCTATACCCTCCTGCCCAACCTCTGCTAGAACATGACTTACCCCTCTAGTTGGAAGAAGAAGAAGAGGATGAGGTCTACTCCGTACCATTATGCACAGTAGAGGCCAACAAGGGAGGTCCTCCAACCGAGGATGATTTGATTGAAAACTTAATCCAAAATCCTCCCCCTAGTGCACTATCCTTGGAAGAATTGGTGGAAGATACCCAGGCCAATGCTTTAGTTGACCTAGGTGCCACTAATCCGACCACCCCCAAAGTTAAGAATGTGGAGTTTGGCCCTGAGAAGACTTTGAAGATAAGCTCCTCTCTCTCTCCCTCTTGGGAAAAGGAGCTATGTAGCCTCTTGACCCGCCATTTCGAGGCCTTTGCTTGGAGCTACAAGGAAATGAAGGGAACCCATCCCTCAGTCTGTACCCATCATATATACATCAAGGAGGACTGCAAACCAGTTAGGCAACCTCAAAGGAGAATGAATCCAGCTCTTAAGGACATTGTTAAAGAAGAAGTGCAAAAATGTTGGATGCGGGATTCATCTACCCCATCTCGGATAGCGAATGGGTTTCCCCTCTGGTTTTGGTGCCCAAGAAAAATGGGAAATGGAGAATCTATGTGGACTACAGAGAATTGAACAAAGACACCAAGAAATACCACTTCCCTTTACCTTTCATAGATCAACTGTTGGATGGTCTGGTAGGGAAGAGATTTTTTTCTTTCCTAGATGGGTTCAGAGGGTATAATCAAATCCAAATCAGCCCAGAGGACCAAGATAAGACCACTTTCACTTGTCCATGGGGTACCTTTGACTACCGCGTCCTTCCCTTTGGGCTATGTAATGCCCCTGCCACTTTCCAGAGGGCTGTATTAAGCATCTTCGCCGAGTTGGTCCATGATTCGGTAGAAATCTATATGGATGACTTTACTCCTTACGGGTCTAGCTTCCAGGAAGCCTTATCCAAGCTGGGAAAAGTTTTGAGCAAGTGCATTGAGATGAACCTGTCCCTCAGTCCTGAGAAATGTGAGTTCTTGATGACTGAAGGGACCGTGTTAGGCCATACCATTTCTCGCCAGGGGTTACAGGTGGATCCTAGTAAAGTTGTTATCATCAAAAGGGTCCCACCTCCTTAGAAGGTGAGAGATGTCCGAATTTTCCTATGCTTAGCGGGATATTACTGAAGATTCATTAAAGACTTTAGTAAGCTATCCTCGGCATTGTTTGGCCTCTTAGCAAAAGATGTTGGGTTTAAATGGTCGGATGACTGCCAGAAAGCTCTGAATGAGTTGAAGGATAAGTTGGTGTCTGCTCCAATTCTGAGAGGCCCAAACTGGGCCCTACCTTTCCACATCCACATTGATACCTCGAATAAAGCCATAGGGGCAGCCTTAGGACAAGTTGAAGAAAAACTCCCATATTCTATATACTTTGTCAGCAAAAACTTATCTAAGGCGGAAATGAATTATACGGTAACTGAGAAAGAGTTCCTCGCTGTGGTCCATTCCCTGAACAAGTTCCGACACTATATCACTAGCTATCAAACATTTGTACATATTGACCATGCCGCAATTAGATATTTAATGAATAAGCCTGATGTGAATGCTCGTATTATTAGATGGTTACTTTTGTTGCAGCAGTTTGATTTGACCATCGTTGACAAGCCAGGTAAAGAAAATGTTGTTGCTGACTTTTTGTCTAGAGTGAATTTGACTGCAGGTGAAGAAGAAATAGTGGATGACCAGATGCCAGATGAGCATTTGTTTGCTATCTCAGTACTCTCCCCATGGTTTGCTGATATCGCCAACTATCTGGTCTCCGCACAATTCCCTCCGCACTTATCCTCAAAGGAGAAGAGCAGAATCGTGAGGAAAAGTGCCTCATTCACTTGGATCGGGGGCAACTTGTTCAAACTTGGCCCTGATCAGATCTTAAGGCGTTGTGTAATGGAGGAGGAAGTCTTTGACATCCTCCTAACTTGTCACAATGGGCCTTGTGGATGACATTTTCCAGCCAAGAGGACTGCCTTCAAAATTCTACAGGCAGGCAACTATTGGCCCACTCTTCATCAAGATGTTAGAAGATATATCAACCAATGTGACTGATGCCAAAGGATGGGGAAACCAACCCCAAGGGACGAAATGCCTCTCCAACCTCAGGTGACTCTTGAACCATTTGAGAAGTGGGGTATGGATTTTGTGGGTCCTGTCAACCCTCCTTCAAGGAAAAACTCTTACATCATTGTGTGCACAGATTATCTGACAAAGTGGGCAGAAACCAAGGCAATCAAAGCAGCAACAGAAGAAAAGGTGGCTGAGTTTTTAAGAGAAAAAATTTTCTACAAATTTGGCTACCCAAGAGAGTTAGTCACCGATCAAGGAAGCCAGTTCACTTCTAATTTGATTGAAGACTTGCTTGCTCATCACAAAATCAATCATAGGACTTCCACCCCATATCATCCTCAAGCGAATGGGCAAGTGGAACTCACCAATAGAGCATTAGAGGGGATCTTGACTAAGGTGGTGAGCAGTAGCAGAAGGGATTGGGCAGATCGCCTGGTTGAGGCCACTTGGGCCTACAACACCACTTGGAAGACCACAACCAGTTTCACACCCTATGAGCTGGTCTATGGGAAGAGAGCTTTGTTGTCAATCAAGACTAAATACAACACATTGAGGATGGTAACTCAGCTGGACCTAGATCTCAGCCCAACAAGAAAGGTTAATGCAGTTGAATGGGTTAGACGAACTTCGAATGTAGGCCCCCCTCCACTTAGAAGTGACTCAACTTTAGAGGAAGGTATGGCATGACCGGCACCTCAATGACAAACAATTCCAGCCGGGAGATTTCAAAGGGAAGCTGAGAACGAGGTGGCTAGGGCCATATGCAGTGGAAAAGTGTAATGACAATGGTTCTGTCCTTATCCAGAGTATTGATGAAGAAGCCATCCCCATGCTCGTCAATGGGAATCAACTAAAGATCTATAGGAAACCTCTTTTGAGGCAAGAGTTCGTCAAAACTATGGAAAAATCAGTGTTGGTCATAGACAAGGGTTCTGCCTCTATTTTGGGCACACCCTGAGCATCATTTTATATTAAAAAAAAAAAAATGCAATAAAATAAGATCCTTGGGTGAAAACCTTTCTGAGGCGCCCAAGGCAGATGGTAGGAGTGAAAACCTCATTGAGGCACTCCTGCTATCTCTCTGAAAAAGAATGGGAATAGAAATGTCCTTGGGTGAAAACCTTTTCAAGGCGCCCAAGGAAGATGGTAGGGGTGAAAACCTCATTGAGGTGCCCCTGTTGTCTCTTAAAAAGAAAAAAAGAGAGAGAGAAAAAGAAAAAAGAGGAAAAAGAAAAAACAAGCTGATCTTTGAAAGTGTTGAAGGTTGCAGGTATACAGCGCACCAAAGGAGGACTCTCAACTCAAGGACAAGGGTCCCCATCAAGCTACCAGATAGCCTCACATGCACACCCGCCATGAACACTCATTTTTTCAAAGTTTGGGCACAATCAGGTCATGGTTCAGCTTTCTACAGGAAGCTACAGGACTTTCCACAGGAAGTTCTGTATTTCTATAAGAAACTTCCTGTAGAGCTTTTGGACGGGCCAAAATCGACTGCAGGGAAGGATTTGGAGCTTGAAGTCGGCTGAGGAGGCATGTAATCACCCTTTTCCTCCATCCTCCACTTGTTTCACCTCCTTTCACTGCCATCACTCTCATCTGAGCAAGCATACCTGCACATGCAATCAGAACTCTGTTTTTCAAACAAGGAAAATTGTTTTTTTTCAATCTCAAAAATAAGGTCTTCTGAGGCTCGAGCACTCACCTGTTTAGGCGACCTCAAGAACTTTCACCTGTGAAACATGACTCGAATTATGTCGGCATGCAACCCAGGAGGAGAAACGGCTATAAGATGTCCTACAGGAATCCTGTAGCAGCTGATCTAGCTGGAGTACCTACCACGAAGACACTAGTAGCTCGCAGAACCGATGCATGTGGTATTCGCCACCAGAGAAACGGGTCTCCAAGACTCACAGCCAGTAGCAGCCAATGAATTGAAGCTCCAGCACTTGAGCACGATGCAGCAGCATGCAGATCCAGCATCCCTCTTCCTGAAACCTGGAAAAAACCACGTCCACGGCCGCACAAGTAAGTGCCTAACCTTATTTCATCCAATTGCATAAGCTATACTCTAAATATGCATGACTGTGAGAATGGATGGATTGAACAAGGCTGGTTGCTATTCAACTGGCCACCACAGCCAGTCAAGCGGCCTCGTAGGATCCGAATTGGATTGGTTATGCCGAAAGGTTGGATAATTGGCACGTGGGAAGTGTCCAGTCGGGGAGAAGCAGAGGTATGACAAGAATGGCGATGGTAAATGCAGAGGAAAGAATTTGGTGGTCAAGGGCATGCTGGGGAATGATTGCAATGACGTCGGCCAATGGATCAGCGGGGACAGCTCAGCCCCGCGCCATGAATTCCGTAGAAATTCGAAATTGGCCAGTTGATACTTATGATGCACTGCAGTCATTTATGATCACAACCAGTTTCCAGCCGAATGTGCGTCCTCCTCCTCTACAAGTGGTTAGCCTGAGATTTTGACCTGTTCAAACGTCCTACTACCGCTCAGACTGGTCCTATGCTACCATAACCTCCTCTAGAAGCCGAGAACAACTTCTACAGGAAGCTGCGCTACAGGAAACACGACATCTGAAGCAGTGCGGACTGTTCACGTCGAGGGTGGCAAATTTCAGTGAGGTAGGCAGAATTCAACTTCCCATGCAAAAATAAAATCCAAAGGTGGTGAATTCGACGTAGTGAGGGGGGTAGAGAAATTTGAATGCAATTTTGTCTGAAGTTTTTTTATATGTTGCTACCAAAATCGTCTTTGTAATCTGCATGCGAAATTTCGTCCACGCGTTAATGAAAACTCCCTCCTGTAGAAAGTGATACACTGTCAAAACACTGTTAAAATTGTAAATTTTATGTGGTTGTGTGTATAACGGAGACGTAGCTCTGCGCTCCGTGTGAAAAATCCCGAAGTTCTCCTTCTGTATATGTGAGTAGGCAAGTTCCGCACAGGGTAATCGACCAAAGATATCTTTTTTATGCTCTGAGGAGGAAATCCACCCAGAATTCCCAGTCTGCGTGAAAACGCGAGAAAGCACAGAGTTTTACCATGCCAGGAGGGTTCATTCGAAAAGAACCTTCGGACTCCAAGAAATTACGGGAAACCCCTGACGTGGTGGACTTGTTTTCCCATGCACACTGGATGTCATTTTGTGACAAGCTCCAAGGTCACGACGATGAAATTGCGGAAGAATTCCTTCGGTCCCTAAAGCCGAAGTCAAAGACATTGGTTGTTGTCAACTTCAGAAGACTGACCCTCAGACTCACCCCACAGCTCATCAGTAGAGTAACTGATCTTCCAATGGGGATGCCTTGGGATAAGGAGGAGAGGAAGATGGGTCAGAAGGCTAAGAAAGAGTTCTTCTTGCCAGAAGAATAATTCTCAGAAGATAAGAACGGAGTTTGGAGGACTAGCCTACAACCGTTTTGGAGTGAAGTCAGCCTCCAAATTGTGAAGTATATTACGTGTGAGGGGCGATTTAGCATCATATATGGTTATCATTTTCGGCTGCTCACGGAACTCAGACACCACATGGACTTACCCTCAGAGCAAAAATTGAGCATTCCTTATTTCCTCCTGTAGTCCACGACTGAATGTGCCACCAAACTCAGAGAGGGGACACCAGACCAGCTAGCTCATCATGGGCTTATTAAGCTCCTCGTGGAAGATGCACTCCACACTTTCACTATCCCTCTCTCCTGGGAAATTTTCCGGAATATGTTGAAGGATGATGACATCCGAGTCTTAGCCGAGGATCTCACTTCTTCTAGCAGTGAGGAGAAGGAGCCTACTCAAGTAGAGAAGAAAGTTAAAAAACAAGACACCCCTGACAAAACACTAAAGAAGGAACAAAAACGAACACCAACAACAGGGCAAGCTGCCAAAATAGGGGATGATGGAATTGCACCAATGCCTAGGGAGAAACGACTACAAAGCAGCGCAGAATGGACTGAGAAAGTCCAAGACGGTAAGGGCACCCCTAAGGTAACCTCAGCCAAGATAAAATAAAAAGTCCCCTCGGCCAAGCAGGCTAAAATAGTGCCCTCAGCTTCTACAGGAAAGCAGCAGAGTATTTCTACAGGAAAGTTGAAAACGGCTTCTACAGGAAGCCAGAAAGCAACCGCTACAGGACTTTCTACAGGAAGTCCAAAAGGAGGACAACAGAAGGAGAAGTCGGCCGAAATCCTAGCTAGGGAGGCAACAGCTGTGCTGGCCACCCTAAGTACCTCTTCCAAGCCAAAAGAAAAATGAAAGAGGGAGACTCCTCTGTATTTCAAAGCGAGAAGGAGTGTAAGGATTAAGACTGGAAGACCCCAACCTCCATCAAAAGAACCGATCACCATTGTGGATACCCCTACCACACCAAAGGATAAATCCCCCTCCAAGTCATCCATTACTTATGAGTGGGGGAGCCTGAAAACATCCTCATGGAGGGACAGAATGGAGAAATTGAGTTCCCAAGCCTCTCTACAGGATGCTGAGGCTATTCTACATGAAACTTTGGCTAGGCTGAAAGAAACTGAGCACATGGAGGAGAGAGCAGCCGAGTCACCACAGGAGGAGGAGGGAGCAGCCAAGTCACCACCAAAGGAGGAGAAATCCGATGTTATCATGGAACCAAGCCCCCATCCCAACTTGGGCTCTTATTATAACTTTTTGGAGGCCGACAAAATTATTCCCCAAAAGTTCACAGTGCCACTATTTTTAGCACTAGAGGAAAAACGAGTATGAACCCACACGTGGATGAGGATCGCTAAATCTAAGGGTGTAGCAGATATAGGACCTCTAGAGGAAATGCTCAAGGAAGCACAAAGGGAGTTGGCAAGAGTAAGGCATGTGGAAAGCTCCCAGCAAGCCAAGTTAAGAGAAGAGAATGAGTTGCTCAGACAACAGCTCCAGCTGCAGGGACAAAGGAAAGAAAAGAACACGACAGCCAAGGATCCCTCAGCAGAGCCTCAAGGAAAAGAATAGATGCAAGCTAATCTCAAGGAATTTAACCAGTAGCTACAGGAAAGGGGACTACAGGAAGATATGGAGATACAATCCCTAAAGCAGCATGTGCAAGAAAAGGAGGCACAACTGGCCTGCATGGCTAGTTGGGCAATGGAAGCACTGCAATGTAGGCAGCCGGCCAAATCTTATGGCCTATACCTAAGGGACCAGTGGTTGTAGTTCCAAATAAACACATTGGCATTGAGGGGTATCTCCCAAATCCAAAACCCCCAGCAGCTCACAAATTTATGTAACACCAGTTCATCGACAGATGAGGCCAAGCTTTTAGAGTTTTACCTCCATAATTTGGCCCTTCCAAACATCACTTCGTGGGACCCCAACACAACAGTACGGGACATGCAGCTGATGGCAATGACCTCATGCTTAAACCACGAAGAGAAGAGAGCATCTGAGGTCAGCAATGTCATGGATCGGGAGTTACATGAACCACTGCTGATTAGAGCAGAGCCAGTGGACCCCACAACATTGATATCAGCTCACCAGCACCTAGCAACCAACTCTCAGGTTTTATTAGAGTACATGGATCGTCAGGCCCAGGCCATAGCACACTTCGAGGATATGGAGTGGTTACTAGGGGACAATTGTGTTCATGCTTGCACCCGTAGGTGGAACACATTGTCCCACAGTCTCAAAATTCGAGAATATCACACTCCAACTCAGATGATGGAGGCTTTGGCACGGATACCTCTCTACAAGAAGTCTATGCAAAACCTCCAAGCCAATTGGATAGGCCTCAAACTAAGTTCACCCTTGCTTTTGGGATTCTTAGAGGGAGGCATAGAAGAGGAGGAGCATAAGCAGTGGGAAGAGGCGGAGAGGAAGGCCAGATTCCATGACAGTGTGGAGGACACTACTTTAGAAGCTTGGGATCTGAGGGTGGCCATTAAAGAAATGAAAGACGAGGAGCTAGACTAGTTGCTCAGAGGATGAGAAACCCTTTTAGCAGGGGAGTGATGATGAGCCCCAAAATTGGTAACTTGTTGGGCTCATTTGGCCTAATTATCCTTGTTCATTCCTTGTTCAAATCCTTCATTTTCTATAGTTTATGCATTATTTTCAGTATGTTTATGTCATTTGTACGAATAAGGGAAGTCACTTTTCCTAGGTCGTTAACACGTGCTTATTTCAGGTATTTTGACACATATTGGAGCAAAGTCAAGCAATCATGGGCTATAAGATAGCCAAGTCTGAGGTGAGGATTCATAGGGGGGTTGTCTATGGCATTAAATAACCCTTCCTCAGGATCTTCATCCCCAACTCCGAGCTCCAAAGACCACCAAAACCAAATCTAGAAGGCAACCAAGCAGAATTTAGAAGGGACTGTTTAACTCATAGTTTGATAGCTGAGTTCCATAGATTGAGGAGGCCAACTAGGTCCCTCGTGATGTATAAATGTTGAGGCCTCAGCCTTTGTAAGGGACTTTTGAAACTATTGTGTATTTTTCACCTCAGTGCTGCCAGTCCTATTTTGTTCTTTTGTAGCCATTTTTGGCATGACTCTTATGATTATTTTTGGATAATGAGAAGCAGTTTGGTTTCCTATCAAATATGAGTTTTCCATAGGAGCCATAGCTCTTAGGGTTGGGCCCAACCTGAGAGCCTAGGGCCTCCTTTCTATACTGTTACTTTTCCTTTACGTATCATTGTTTTCCTTTATGCATTTGAACATATTTCTGTTATGTAGATTTCGTTATGTTGCTTGAATAGATCATTGTTTATGAATGACATTGCTTTAGGTGCTTTGGTAGGATAATAACAGAAAAACCTCAAAGAAAAGGGACAACCACACTCCCAGTTTCACCTCATCCTTATTGGATTAGGGGCTGGAATTCAGGAAACAGTGCTGCCTCAACAAAAACACTAGTTTGCTTGACCATGCAATCCTTAGTGTACTATTTTCATTAGCAGAGATTAGTCATGGGTTTGGACATCTGAAATGTTTCTTTGCATAGTTGATGTACAAGGTTTTCTTCCCAAATAAAGCTGTTGTTCATTTATGTTGTTGATGGTTAGACTAGATTAGTTCAAGATTTGATCATTTGCAAGACTTTGTTGATTTGATCGAAGTACACCATGCAGGGCATCCCCTCCATTCGTTCATCTACCCAAAGCATCATCTAAGCCACCTGTTCTGTCTCTTAGCTAAGTTTCTCGTTTCCCATCTATCCTTTTTGTCCACGTCACCCTACCTCCTTGCTCATCATTGCCTTAGCCTTCTTCAAGCCAAGTCAGCCTTCTACACCTCTTCACTGCTCCATCTATGAGACCTTAGGACATTTTTAGACCCCTATCCTACCTCCAGATCCATCCATGCACCTTCCCTCACTAATCCATCCCCAAAAAACCGATTTCCAAACATCATGTAGAAATTCTGAAACATCCTGTAGAACCCCTGCAGACTTCCTGTAGAAGCTCCCAAACGAGGTTTCCTGATAGCCAAACTTTGTGAAACTCCCTAGAAGAGTGTTAGGGACTCCTTAGACCCTCTCTGAACCTTTCCAACCTCTTCCAAGCATTCCTCTTCCTTGATCCACACCTACACAGTAAAGCATAGTTCAAGCATATGCATGAGAAAATTGACAACTTAATCAAAAATACAAAAAGATGCTTTCTTAGGACAAAGGTAGTTTAAACACATGTCTTTTACCTTCATAGAAGTAATGGCATCTCTTTCAGTAGTTGGCACTTTCATTTTTGCATCAGTAGGACTAGCTGATAGAATTAGGGTTTGCTAGGGTTTGCGCTTTCTTTCAGTTTTTCAGTCTCTTTTCGCAAGTAGGTTAGTTTCCTTTGAGTTAGCTTTCATCCATCAATTAGAAGCTGCTTCTAGGAGCTCATAGGATTTGGCTAAAGGCCCTAGCGGACTTGTTCCAGCTGACCAAGTGACAGCTACGGCAAGAGCTGGTACTTGTGCATACAGCACCGTCGCTTCCAAGTTTGTTACTGACAACCGGGTTGATAAAAGTAAAGAAGGGAGTCCCAGGAGTTGCAGCATTATTGCTGCAATACTGGAGCCCACCAATATCCCTGCCTCAAAACCATCATACAGGTCATGACATGCTCATGGAAATCAATGGACATTATTAGGTACCAATGTCCCCCAATGGCCCTGTTCCTAATGTCCTTTACCAATACTGTTGCATGTTCCAATTCCTTTTTTTGTTGTTGCTAATGCTTGCAATTAGTTTCAGCCACCCAAACTGACAATTTTCCATGCTTTTTTGTTCCAAGCACATAATGTCCATTAGATTAAAAATGAATTGAAATAAATTCAAATCATACCTCATTGATAGCATGTCAATAAGGTACACTTGCAATTATGTTCACTTCCTCTCACAACACCTCAAACTATTTGTTTGATCAAATCATCATTAATAAAGATATCACATCTAGTTAGCTCAAAACACAACCATCATAATCAAAATCATATATCACTTGTAACTAGCATAAACCATAATCATAGATCACATGTAACTATCATAAACCAGAATCATAGATCACATGTAACTATCATAAACCAGAATCATAGATCACATGTAACTATCATAAACCAGAATCATAGATCACATGCATAATTAAAATTGAAATAAAATATTGGTACTTATCCTTCAATCAGTCAGTGGCTTCTACCTTTGTCCTTTTTCATTTTTGCACACACACCAGATTAGTTGCCACACCTAGCAAGAAACCAATGCCTTTGCTTCTCTTCAAACATGTACACATATGCATAATGTAGATTGCACTCATACACCCACACTTGATGTACTACCCAACAGATACACCTACTCTCAGTGTATGCCATAACACAATACATATGCCTACGCCCAGTGTATAACACAACACATACACTTGCACCTAGTGTACAACACAACACATACACTTACACCTAATGTACAACACAATACAATACATACATCTACACCTGGTGTACAACACAACACATACACCTACACCTGGTGTACAACACAACATATACACCTACACCCGCATACAACACAATACAATACATACACCTACACCTAGTGTACAACACAATACACATACATACATAGAGTACAACACACCAAATACACGTGTCATGATACCATGACTACATAATGCACGCACAATGTACCAAATGTACACAATATAATATGTACGACATGCACACAATACCACAACATGTACAACATGGACATAATACCACATGTACAATAGTACCACATATACAACATGTACATAGTATTACCTGTACACAACACCACCTACATAATGTGGACACAACACCACACGTACATGACACACTTGCACAACATGTACACAACACCACCTGCACAATGTGTACATAGCACCACATGTGCATAACACCATCTGCACAACATGTACACAACACTACATGCACGCAACACCACATGTATGACATGTACATAGCACCAAATGCACACAATATCACATGTACAATCATGCACGCCACACCATATGTACATAACACCGCATGTACAACTTGTACACTACACCATATGTACACAACACCACATATACAACATGTACACTACACCAAATGTACATATCACCACATTTACAACATCTACATAGCACCATCTATACATAACACCACATATACGACATGTACTTAACACCATTGGTACCCAACATTGCATATGAAAAATGCACACCATGCTATATATACAACATGCGCACAATAATGTGTATGCTACATGTACAAAACACCAGTAATGCACATCCTAAGACCACACTGTCCTTACCAAACAACCTTTCTTCTAGTGTCTTATCCATTATGACTACCTGTCCCAACATGTCGTAGATCACATTGCTTCCATTATGCTAATGTATCCCTCAACATTACCTGCCATAGTGTAAACATAGACATAGTATAATCACATACTGTCAATTCATATCCACATGATACTGGCCTTAGATATGTGTCAAGGCTACTCATCCCACTTGATTCCTCATAAACCAGGAACCTTTTCATGCCATTCACCTCCATAAGCAATCATTCCTCCATAAGAATGATCCCTGACAACCTTGTTAGACAACAACATACATACATACATATATACATATAAACATTAGCATAAAAAAATCACACTCCCTGATGACCCTATCATACAACGAAATACATGCATATATATACATGTAAACATATATAGACACCATCATAATCATGATCACAACATAATTACCAGATATCATAAGGTATAGGTTAAGATAACTTCCTTTATCCGTGC
Organism: Pinus taeda; assembly: GCA_000404065.3. Taxonomy (NCBI): domain Eukaryota; kingdom Viridiplantae; phylum Streptophyta; class Pinopsida; order Pinales; family Pinaceae; genus Pinus; species Pinus taeda. The sequence continues at coordinate 13,389 of APFE030524584.1, forward strand.
ACAACATACAAAACATTGAGAACAATAATTCCCAACTTGGCTAAGGCATCTGACGAATCAAATCTATTTAGCTTACTTTTCCTATTTATCTTTCTCATAATTATCCTTCCACCATCCATTTACCTCCATGGACCCAACCAAACCAACTAGTGGCCGTACTATTTCCTTCAACTTCCCTTATACATACATCGGGCTTCATCCAGGTCTGACATTACTTATTGGGCTCCACATAGTTCTCCCTGAGCTTCATTAACTTTCTTCTCTCACAAACTAGTTCCCAAGACCCTCAAAAAATGAAAGGCAAGAACAAGAAATAAACAACAAGAAAACCATGAAAACAAATAGCAATACGACACCACAAACAAAGTGTCAAGGCCTTGCACTAGACATAAATGAAACTACAGATCATATGCAAACAAGTAAAAAAAGGTCGAAGCACGAAACTAGGAATAGACACAATGACTCAATCCCCATGGGTTCCCAATGAATCCAAGGGAAATCTCAACTTGAGCCCATTTTAAGATTTCATGGGAGTCTCTTTACCACGCAATCCCCTGCATCATACTATCACAAACAAACAAATGTTAGTGTATAAATAAACATAATAGTATACATGTTACCTCACCTTGTTGTGCCAAGCATGTTTCCTTTTAACTAAACACATCCATGCCATCTTTCAAGGGACTCCAATTCCTCGGTGGATCTAGTTACAACTTGAAACCAATTTTTATACCTAGTTCATTTCTTTTACCCCTTTCCCTTGCCATAATGACACTTATTATATACTATCACATCACCCAACTATTAGTTATATAAACAAATCAACCATTATCTTGTCGTGATGATACCAATAAGTTTCCCTACAACTGTTCACACATGTCAATCACACATTCCAAATATCAAGAAATCATATCTATTGATTCGAAATCAACATTTACCAAGACTAACAACCGTGTGATAATCAACTCACAATCATGAATCATAATACTACAACTAGCACTAACTTACACTCAAGTACATATCAGTTGTCTCAACACATAATGTGTTAGTACAACCATCTTAAAACAAGATAATTCCTTCAAGCAATCTCATAGATACATACCCATATCATGAAATAAATCAAACATTCAAATGACCTATAAACACACCATGTCAGATAAGCCAAATAGATGACATAATCAAACTAATACCTCAATGTATCTCAAGGGAGGCTATCAAATCTACATAAGTCAGTCTCAATTAATATGACACAATATCACAAATATATCAATTTGTACCTGAATACCATAACCATAACCATCTGCATAGACCAATATAGGTTAACACGATACATATCACATCAAGATCCTAAGTACAGTGACCATAACCATCATGCATATGACCACAATGCATATAACAACAGTTAATATCTTTCATGACTTACTGACGCATGTACATATTATCACACCAATTAACTAACATCTCTTATACACGTAATCACAACAACCATATACTAAAAAACATGTACATAAACCTAATGCTTATAACAACCATTAACCAACATACCTGCATACCCACCATACAAACCTATATGATGATCAACTCTTACCCCGAGATCTAGAGCTGCAACTTCACTCTAATAACTTGCATTTCATGCTATATCTTAGACAACATATCAACAACATCATGATGACATAAATACATACAATGACCTCACGATGCATATCCAGACTATTATGCATGCATAACCATAACCATAACAATGCATGCACAATCACCTATAAACATTGACATGCATAACAAATTCATATACAACTGACATTCATTTATGACAAGCACATCCCAATGAAAAAATCTTCAACTCCTACATGGAAATACAAATGTAACAATGACTACCACCATGCATACATAACAAGCACATTATTCATCATACATGCATGTATGACAGCCACATTTGGTCCATCTAGTCCAAGGGTTGAACCATGCTCTGATACGACTTTGTGGTATCAGATATCACCCAAAAATAACAAAAACCAGACATCACCCAAAGAGAATGGAACCTGCTCTGATACCACTCTGTAACACCATCCTCCCACATTTACCCAAGATAACCAGTCCACTAGGGTAAACATGTGACGAAGAGTTACTCTAATGTGATTCAACCCCGCATGTATTGTTAAGGAAGTGAAATAGACAAAAGAAAACCAATATGACTTTTTTGAGGAGCTACAAAACCTTCAAGAGACAACCAGCCCTTCCAAGTGCCCCACCCCTAAGACAACTTGTTATTTTGCGGAGCTAGAGCCCCAGTCATTCCCATGACAAGCCATGCATGAGAATGAGACCCTCGAGTCACTCACAGAGGAAGGAATTCATGTGACTATGGCATTTTTCAAGCAATTATGAGCTAACAACCCCAGATTCTATGCCACCTTTTTAGGGCTAGGTCTCAAGCCTTTACCTAGAACTTCATGAAACTTCGAGAAACAATAAATAATGATGAATTAAAGCTACTAATGTAAACATTTTCATAAGGAATTGATCTAGCCCCTACTAACCATGACAGGAGTTTTGCCAAACATATCACAAACATGTAATTTACAGGTCATAACCACATATTTACACATAGGGATATCATACCTATCTCAAAATCACCAAGAAGGACTAGTGTCTTCTCATAATAGCTGCAGTAAAATCTATTAGGTCATGCATTCAATAGCCATCCATTTACCAATCAAAACATGTTAAGATCCATAACTAAAATCTTTCATGATTGGCAGGGATTCCTAGGCCTACAAGTTCTCACCCTTTAGGATTTACAATGTATCTCACCATTACCGGACAATGGATTCCTAGGCCCAATCAAGGGTATTCACAACTAAGATTTACGGTATATCCCACCAAAGGATTCCAAGGCCTTGTGATTAATCTCGAGACCACCCCACTTAGCTATGAATCCATCCTTTAATTTATCTCAACCAAAGCAAGAGAACACCATCATGCCATGGCTATTCAAAATCGAAAAGTCAAGGCTGAAAACAATTGTCACACCTGGCAAGACCCATGCCAATGACAACAAGAGAACCAAAAAACACATGCATGTACCATGTATTCCAAAACTAGCAGGGAACCATACATGCAACTTGATACCTGCAAGTAATTCCACTGCAGTCACTTGAATCCCACTCTCCCTTGCTTGATCCTTGCTTCCTCTTGCTTTCTTGTCCTTCCTTTTTCTTTCTTTCCCCAATGCTAGAATGCTCCAAGAATAGTCTAAGTGTCCAAGAGTATGAGACAGAGGGATAATAGAGAGAGAGCTGCAAGACTAAACACACAAAAGACCATGAACTAATCTTTAGAATCCTTTTTATCAAAGAGGCCTATATTTTCTTTAATTTCCATTATTTTCATAAATAAAATGTCAATTAATGCCACTTTTCCTTTCCAAATCCCTTTCCATTGCCTTTGCCAATTTCCCTAGCGATAATAAACCAAATGAACACCCACACTAGGATGTTTTTCCCAACATTCAACTTGAAATACATGTCCCATGACCTTGGTCTTACTTTTTCCTTTATTAACTTTATTACATGGATTTTTTACCAAGGTTGTTACAATGAGACCAATAAATGATGGAATCCAACACTCTAGACCAGTTTCATTAACAAAGGATTTTGGAAAAAAACACAAGACCCTAAGACATTTCTTCCATACACATGGTGATATGGAAGTTGACAGATGGAAGAATCCTATTATAGGACAAGGATGAGCTAGAAGATAATGTGGTAGCCAACTGGAAGGACAACTCAATGAAATGATGGCATGGCAAGACTTGGAAAAAACACCTAGCATGTTGATTTGGCTCTTTCGTGTTTCAAAGTGGCCCTTTGTTGAGTAACATGTGGCACCACTCATAAGGTGACACATGTAAATGTGATGACATCTAGAGTGACATGTCATCATGACATGCAATAAAAAGGTTTGTGGAGGTTAATAATGGCATGAAGTTGCGGTTGATGAATCTCGAGAGATGAGAATTCATTAGACGAAAATATTGTGGACAATTAACAAACAATGTAACATGTCATGTTTAGGAAAATGAGGACATAATAGGTAGCGTGATGAGAGTGGTGTGAGCATAGAAACCACTAGATGGATTTTACTTCATTAGTGTAACAAATAACTTTACATCTCACTATAGAGGGTTGGTTCAAGGCCTTAACATAGACCTAAAAAGGGAGGTCACCTTTGATAAGAGCAACTAGATAAAGAAATCCTTTGGCACATGTGTTTAACATAAAATCTTTAGCTTGAGAACTTTTTGAATAAAAAAGAAAATGACTCCAAAACATGGAATTGAGGACCCCCCTCCTTGGATGCTAGCTAGCCAATGACTTAGTAAAGAGTTAATGTGGGACAAAAGTAAAGTGACATGTGGCAGTCACTTGTGTTTATGTAGCCCAATGACAAGGGGACGCATGGTAGCCACATGATGATGTGACACCTCTAGAAAATGACACATGGCAGGGGTTTTTAAACTTTTTTGCTGTCCAAGTGGGTTGAATTTGAGTGCCACACGGCACCACTCAAATACTGCCATGTGGGAATGATGACATCAACAAAAAAATGGCAAGGTATTAGGATTCACACCAACGGGTTGTGTTTGTAATCCATTTCTCGTGTTAATGATTTTTTGCCTTTGGGGCCAATATGACATAAGGAGAATTTAGAATGATTATTCAAGCTCAGTAGAAAGGCGTGGTCCTAACTCTCAGATGTATAAAGCCCACAAACTAAGAGCTTAAGGGTGTAGAGTTTTGTATACCTCGGGAGGCTAAGTGCTCTCCGTGACTAAGTAGTTGACCTTTGCTCCCAATTCATATGCACAAAGAGCTGAAATTTTAAAGCGTGGTACAAAATGAAATTTGGCATTATGAGTGCCAAATTTAGTTACAGGACAATTAAAACAAAATGCAAAGGCATGATTGAATCAAGTTTTGATACTATCAACATGGTAAGATTACTAGGAGTAAAAATGTAGTATTATACTTATGGTAATTTAGGTGCAAATACCATAAATGGAAACATGATTTAGGGATTTGGTTGAATATTGGAGGATAAGATAGTGTGCCAAAATGAGTTCTAAGAATTAAAGACAAAACTTTAGTTGATTGCACTTCTTCAAAATTTTCTCCTCGAGCCAACTAAGACTAAATTCAATTCACTCCTTCAGCTATAAAATAATTATAAGTACTTCACTGAGCTATGTATGAGTAAATGAAGTTCATCTTTGAGTCATGTGTGTGACACTGAAGTTCAACCTCGAGCCATGTGTGAATACCAGAGTTGAACAAAATGTTGTTGCACTGAGAGTGAGATATTGTATGTACCATTGGTGTGTTCAAACCAAGACTAATTATAATTTATTACACTATAAGTGTCTGTGCTAAAGGGCTGAAGGACGATTGAAGCAGTGTGTCACTACAAAAGTGCAAATAAAGACCGAAACTTTAAGATTCTTTGTATGGGTCATGAGTGTGACGTAATGGAACAAATTTATAAAGTTCTAATAAATATGAATGTGAGGAGAACTACAGATACTTATTATGTTGTTTCCGATGAAGACCACCTTTCTAAAGAAAAGTCTCATCTCCTTAATGTCTTTGTCCAGAATGGTTATAGTAGGCAACAAGGTGTTAAAGCTTTCCACAAAGCTAGTAAGGGTCCTAAGGTTAAGACTGACACTATTGATTGTCGTTTAGGAGTTCACCTCCCCTTCATCCAAGGGACAACATACAAGATTGCGAGAATCCTAAAGAAGCATGATGTTCCCTCGACCTTCAAACCTCTCAGCACCATTAGAAGCTCCCTAAAGTCTGTTAAAGATCTAGTGAATCCTATGGATTTCAAAGGTGTTTATGTCATCCCATGTTCATGTTGGACCTCATACATTAGCGAAACGGGTCAGTCTATTAACCAAAGGATTAAGGAACACGCTACTGATATCAAGCATGGGAGGACCAAATCTTCTACTTTGGCAGAGCATGCAGTGAAGACCAAGCATCATATATGCATTGAGGAGGCTAAGGTCATTGCAAAGGTCTCTCATTTTCATCACCTTGGGTTTAGGGAAGTCAACGAAATTGAGAGGTCCTTTAATAATATTAATAGGGATGATTGTTGGAAAATTAACAGCAGTTGGATTCTCGCCCTCTCTTCTTAGTTTTTTCTCCTTTCCTCTTTGTCTCAGCTTTTTATCCCCTTTAATTCCCTATTTTTTCTTCCTTTTATTGATTTTCATTAGAAAGGATTACCTTCTCTTTTTATTCATTTTATAAATTCTATGTAATATATTCATGTATTCATTATCAGTTTTATCATCAATAGTGTTAATTTTTATACTTTATTAATAATAATTATTAAATATTACAAAACCCCCTCGTATATAATTTAGTAATTTTTTGGTATCATATTTCTTTATTTAACTTTTAATATTTATGTTATGTTATTATTTTTTTTTTTATCTATTTTTTAAATTATTTATTTTTATATATTAAAAACTGGTCCTCTGTCAGTTATCAATTAAATAATTAAAATAATAATAATAATAATAGGTAAATAAATAAGAGAACGAATAGATAAATAAATAATTATTAATTATTTGGACATTTTCTCCCTCCCTTAGTCAAATATAACTGTTTAGTTATATTATAATAATAATATATAAGCATCCCGGATGCGGGTGCTTATGACAGGCATTAAAATGATGGGACAGGGTTGGGGCAAGGCAGATCGCCACCCCGATCAGTACAAGAAATTGAAAAATGACACGGCATCTGGCGCATGGCATAAGCGTAAGGATTGGCATATAGGATTTCATTCCAGATGGTCTGGTTCACACATCAGGATCAGAGTTATGGCTTCTACCTCCGAATGCACCAGCCTGTAGCAGAAGGCAAGATCCATCAATGTGGAAGTAATGGGAGGAGCCTCCCGAGGCATGACAAAGAATGATAAGGTTAGGGGAGGTCCTGGGGAGGCGGCAACATTTCTATTTTATTTGCTCTTCTCGCTTGCCTCCGGTCTCAATTCAGAATTCAGGTCGCCTGAGGTGATTTGGGTTCCTCTGTCGTCTGGCTTGGCCCTCTCGGCGAAGCAAATTCTGCTCCTCGTCGCGTTTCTTTTCGGTGGTTTGTGCTATTTCTTTCATTTCCATATCACAGTGATTCATCTCCTTTTCTGCTCACTTGTTGTTGGTACAGGCAGGGTCTTTTTTGAGATAATATTAGCTCTCCAAGAGGACGGGGTTAAGCTCAGCAAAGGCGGTTTGATCGGAAGGCAAAGCTGCTACCACCTGCACTCCTGGACTTTTGTGGTTGCTATACTCTAGATGCCTCGTTTGCGACCAAGGATGGGTAGCCGTAGAGGCTAGCCAAGGAGAGAACCAACCAGTTCGTCATCTAGTGAATTGTCAGCAAGGCATCGCCCTTTAACCCGAAGTAGGACAGGGAGATCCCGCGCTACCAGTTCTAGCTACAGGCCTATCCCCACCTCTGGTTTCGCCATCTTCACCTTTGATAGCACTCTGAATAGACCTAGGATTACGACTTATTTCACGGTGGTATTTCATGACGAAAGCCAAGCCGAAGATACAAGGACTCAGCCTGGGGGCTTGGGGGTAATCTCGGCTTCCTTCTTCTTCCCTCAAGTTGAATGTTGAAAATGCTCCTCGGCAGGCAGCAAACGAGCAGACATGCACAGCTCAGGATGTGACGATGGTTGACCCGGGTCCCTCTGTTAAGAACGTGGCACAAGCAGGGGAATTGCCAGATATCGGTTGGTGGCATATCATAGAAGAGCCCCCGGATGAATAGCGCATCAACCCAAGCCTCTACTTCCTGCAGTGCGCCCTTCACCACTAGCCATGACTATAAGGCAAATAGTTTTTGGGTTCTCTGTGGTTTATTAGTTTTTGGGTAATCTTGCACTGCCATATGTATCTCAGCTCGGTCCCCTGTATGGGTCCTAAAAACAAACAGTTTTTACATATGTTTTTTTGGATAGTTCTGCCTCCTGATGTCGCAGAGTTCTTGACTCCAGTCATGCTGTAAATTTACCTTTACTTGTTAATAGAAATAGTCTTATGTAAAAAAAAGAAGATAATATAATATATATTATAGATAACAAATAATTATAAACAATATAATTTACCCTCCAGTAACAAAATAATTTTTTCATTTGAACTGTTAGGTTTAACCTGTCTTTTTGTTAGTTTGCTTGCTGAGTTTGTCTCCTTCATCTTGTCTTGAAGATGGAACGACAACTCATTGGGTTCGAAACACGTCGACCAAATATTTTTTCAATGTAATTTTTTCCCAAAAAGCTCTCTATATATAACAAAATATTTATATATTTATTTTAAATATATTTTTGTCACATAAATGAAATTCTAAATATTAGAGTTGAGGCATGATGAATTGGTTTATAGTTTTGATTAATAAAACAAATAAAAATATCATAAAGCATATTTGATTTATAAAAATAAAATAAAAATTATCACAATTTAATTTATTAACTTATTATTTTTATTATTTTTCGGTTTTATTATATTGAGTGTATATTATTATAATAATTTAAATCAACCAATTAAATATATTTATTTTTGTTTTTATTCTAGCCAATATTGTTCTTATATTTAGTGATTTTCTTAATTTTATTTTAAAAGTAACATCTCGTATCTTTAAATTGAGTCTCACAAAAAAATACACACATCCCTTTAAACATGGTCTAATACACCTTTAAACAAAATTACAAAAATTAAATTCATATGAATTTTAAATTATAAAAATCTAATTAATATGGGTTTAAAAAAAAAATCATTTTCCTTTTAAAATATTTTTAGTTGTTGATAAATATAAAATGAAGATAGATTTAACCTTAAATAAAATTAAGCTAAATAAGCACACATGAGAATCCAAACTTTTGGATCGTGAGAATGTTTGAGATAAAGATCACTCTAAATTATCTTTCGATTATAATTAAAATAATTATTTATTT
>APFE030524586.1:23814-74512 GCA_000404065.3 Pinus taeda
CTTGGATTGGCAGTCTTATGCAGAAAATATAAGGTGAAAATCAAGGTCACCTGACACTTTATATTTTCCAAAAAAAATCTCTCTCTTTCCACCATCATTCCATCTTCATTCCATTCCGCTTCACTCAATATCCCATTCCACTTCATTCCACTTCATTTCACTTCATTCATCTCTCACTTCATTCATTCCATCTCATTTCCACCAATAAAGTCCCTCTCAGGACTATTCCATTCAGATAAGTTTGTTCTAATCATCTTTGTGCAGGCAGAAAAGTATTGTTGCAGATTTCGCAGCTCATACCGAGTTTCCGCAGCCAATACACTCTGTCCCTGCAAACAAAGCAATTCTGTGTCCAAGAAAAAAAAAATTCAGAGGTATCATCATCAAAAGAGTAGCAAGGATACATAGCACCTACAAGGCCAGGAAGCAATCAAAAGTTAGCCACCATAATCAACAAGGGAATCAGATGCAAATATATAAAGGTATGTTCCAAAATTTCTAATCAACAGTTTAGTATCATTTTTGCATAGTTTTCAAATGGTGGTAGGAGTCACTTAATGTAATGATTGATAAGATTATCCCACTCCTCGTCCACGATCACACCTCATCCACCTCATCACCCTCCTAACGGTTTCCTAATCCCTATTTGATTCGAACTTAATACGAGCTGCTCTTCCATTAATCATCCGTACCTCAGTGACGTATACCGGTGTACCATGGCTCTCCATACGATCATTTCCGCAGCCAAGTGTATGCAGCCACTCAAAGCTTATAGATTTGACCGTTGCACCTGCATGCATAAAACTTATAGCCGTATACCACTGGTTCCATTTCCATTTTCATACACCACTCTCGTTCCATTGTAAAATCCCTCTCTGTTTTCCTCACCTCGCTGTTCAAAACCCCGATCACAAGTTCTGCACCTCACTGTTCATTACATTACAGTTACTCTATACAACCGTAATTCCCCTGTTTTCCCGTAGAGTATTCTCCTCAAGCATTCATATCCCACTGTCTGAATTTTAAGTACAGCTGAGAACCGAGAATGGGAAAATTATTAAGAGCAGAACCGGAGGGTTCGAAGTTTTTAGAGGGTTACCCACAAGTCAAAGAAGCACTGCAAAAAGCCAAATGGCTGAAGTTCATTCAAAAATTTAACGGGTACCATAAGGAAGTGACAAAGGAATTTTCCCGGTCGTTTGATGGAAAAACCGTGGAGGTAGGTGATTTGCAGTTCACCATAACAGAGAGTACCCTGGCCACAACAACCGATTTGCCTCAAACAGGAGAACACTGGTTCAAAAATAGGACAGTTGAAGATCAAGAATGGAGAAAAATGCTTAAGAATCCAGGTATGGATACTTCCATTTTCACCAAGGGTATACCTGTACGTGTCATTAAAGAGGAATGGACTTCATTACTGCTTCTTGTTCAAAAATTTTTAACATGTGAAGGCCGTTTCGGTGTCATGTATATATACCATACAAGACTCATGATGCATTTTATGGATGACCGAGCTATCAATCTACCTTGTTTCTTATTTTCTAGTCTAAAGAAAATGTGTACCACTGTCCAGAAAAATGTGGGAAACATTGAACCCCACTTGTATCACCATGGGCTTATTAAGATTTTAATTGAGGAACAGGTGAAAATTAAAAAGGATACATGGGAAAAGTTTCTCATTAGGAACCATTTTCAAGAGGCAGCTGAAGCCTCTAGTAGCTCTCCTAGGATACCAAAAAGAAATAGGAGAGGAGGAAAAGAAATTATTGACTAGGAAACTGCTGAAGAAACTGCCAAAAAGACTGTCGTAGAAACTGCTCAAAAGACTGCTCAAGCAATTGCCCGAGAGGAAAGGAAAAAGGGAGTCAGCATTAAAAGACAAAAGGGGGATAAAGGGAAAGCCATTTTACAAGAATCATTTTCTTCACCTGAGCCCTCAATTGAAGAAGAACCCCAAACACTAGCTAACAGATTAGTACAACTTCAAACCACTGCCCTCTCAAAGAGAAAAAAAAAAGAGAAACATAGTGCCCAGCAAAAGAGCACTATTGTACAAGTAAGGAGAAGAAGTAGGTTGAAGGGAAAAGTGAGTGTGACCAAAGGGAAACAGTCCCATTTTGTTGATTTAGGCACACCTGAGAAGACTCCAATTCAGTTAGATGTTGAGCTAAGTCCTCCACGAGAGGAAAATCCCTTCCAACAAGAAAGAGAAGGCAGTTTTCAAGACATTGAGTTCAGACCAAGACAAACACCTGACATAGACCCTGATTAGCAGAAAGCATATGATTACTTGGAAACTTTAGAGCAATCTGCTGCCGTTCCAAGCACTATAGTAGCTCATGATGAACAGGTCAAATCTCTAAAACAAGAGGTATTTGAGCTGGAAGTCTTGAACCGACACATTAAGCAGGAGAATGAAGCCTTGAAAGAACAAAGCAAAGTGGAAAAAATGGTCCATGACAGTACAATGCTTCACTTGGGTCTTTGGCAAAAAAAGAATAGAAAATTGAAGAAGAAATGCAAGAAATTGAGCAGGGCCTTGATTAACTTGAGGTTTAGATGTTTGGTTATGAAACCAAAAAGAGTAAATTTGGCAGTGAGAAGAAAGAGGAGAAGGTTGGATGTCTTGGATGAGGACATGCAACACCTTCACAGTGGGGGTATGTTGGGCCTCAAACCTGCACTCATTTACCCATCCTCCCAACAGCCTTTTCCTACTCATTTCCTTCTTTTGTCATCATTTCCTTCATTAACTTGTTCAATTCATTGCATTATAGGACTTTTTAACATGATTTGCTAATTGTGCTAATGGTTGACTGTTGGTTTAGATTTTTGGTTCAAGTGCTGCAATTCCGCAGCTGTTACAGGTTTCCGCAGCCGATCTCTGATTCCGTAGCCAATTCCAGATTCTGCAGCCATTTTCTTGTTTGATACGATCCAGGTGTCTTCCAGAGAAAAGAGCCACATGGGCAAGTTTGTATGACTGTGTACATGGTACGTGTGCTATCCGCTCAGCCAAACTGACCGTCGACACCCTTGGTCAACGCGGAGGTAGCTATGGTCAAACGGCAAGGTTGAAAATGGTGGCACGGCTCTGCGTATTCAGTTGGAGCACGTAAGTCACAGCTGGCTTCTCCTTTAGCCACGAAGACTGTAGGGGACAAGGATCCAACACCAGATTTATTAAACCATGATGATCATTCCCTAGATCCGTGCTCGGTGCCGCTAAACGTGTCTTTTTCCTAGCTGTTAGTTAGCTTAGTTTACCCACAGGATAGTTGATGTTCTCGCTATAAATAAAGAGTTTCCACACGCTGAATAGTTAGTCTGGTTTTAGTTAATATTTTGCTGCTATAAACTCTGTTTTGAAGACCTTTTTATAAAGCGTTTTACGCTTCCCACTGTGTTTATTATGAGTTGATTTAATTGAAAGAAGACAGTTCTGTTTCTATCCGCGTAGCTGATCTTTTAATTGGTTGAAGTGGATGGAGGGCCCCTGTCTGCTACAACCATTGTATAGTAGCCTTTGAATTTACTTTCCTGCATTTCTTTTTCTTTACTTGATCATGTATATTAATGTACAGTTTTGAATTATGCTGCTTTACATTTCTGTAATCTTCATGACTGATCAGTGTGTTTTTACAGCTTTGATTAGGAGCCCGGGACAGTGTGCTTTTACTTCTTTTCAGTACTAGTGGCATCTGAAGTTGTCTTATCTCAAACTGCTGAATTTTTACTGTGATTTTCATTAGTTACTTACTTAGCTAGTTTCTTTACTTGGTTTATTTTATCAAGTTGTGTCAAGTTGCTAATCTCTTAATGGTTCTGTTTATCATAATTCACTAACTTTTATGGGACCAAAACATTATCTAACTGCAACTTGATTTATTAGTTTTTAGACGCATATTGCTAATTCACTCCTAACTCTTCTTTTTCACATGATTAATTCAGCTAAAGGCAGAATGTTAAGGGAGAATAAGTAGTGTGATTTGTCATTTAATTTTTGGATTACTAGAGTAGTGTTTTTTCTTTCAGCAGATTTCATGTAAATATCATTTTCATTTCTATCAGCAGTATAGGTATTGGACTAGTGCCATTAGTCTTTTGTTTAAATGCTTTGCTTTCATTTGATGCTTTAATTCATTTCAAGTCATTATTATGCAAGTTTTTCTCTTTAGAATTTAAGAAGTATTTAGAAATCATCACATACACACACATTCACTCACTTGTTTATAACTTCATCATATCATAATAGGAAGATAATTTAGACATAAACTAAAAACGACAAAAAGAACTAGGAAAGACTACTTAAGTATATATTGTACACTTCACTTCATCAGCTTACGAGCCCCGGGTTGACAATTTATGATAGCAATTTAGAAAACACTAAATTGACCAAACATGCTTTTCCCTTGTTGTTGTTGAGACTCATGATGCCTATTCAAACAATTCTAGCATACCCATTATCTCCAAAGGTCATATTTCCTTTCTTCTATTTTCTTAAAGAGATGAACTTCTTCTAGTTTCCTTTCATGTCCCTAGAGCATCCATTGTCAACAAACCACTAACTCTCCTTGTTCTGAACATAGATAACTAGCCCATATTTATCAGGTGCATATTCTTTAGTTTTCCTTTTCCATAATCACTTTCTTGACTTTAGTAAGCATTTTTGTGCTTCTTCACCTAGGTTGTGGCACCTGTAACATTTTGTATTATAATTGGAAAGGGGAGCAAAAAAATTATGAGTTTTGATATGGTATTTTCTTTTATTGTCAACAAAATTAAATTTTGGATATCGATGATTAGTGTTATAAGCTTTGTGGTATTTTTCCCGATGACCAAATTTTTTACATAAGAAGAAATGACCAAAGAATATAGTTGAATACTTATTAGTATAAGATTGCCTTGATGAGTCATTTATTTTGAGGGAGTGTTTTCTCTTTTAAGTCTCACTCCTTGGTTAATCTATGTTTCACATTGGACTGCTATGAGGATTGTGAGGAGACCCTTAGAGGACGTTGACAAAAGTTTTGGGTTTTTTTCGCATTGCTTTTAATGAAGCTTCCAAGGTTTCCTTCCAAATAAGTACTAGGAACTTCCTTTTATGAGCTACTTGATTCACTTGTATAAATAAGCAAGGAATTTTCGTATGGTGACCTTTGACAGTTTAGAATGGTGTCTAGAGTTTGGGAGCTCTTCAAATTTTTGTTGAGCTTGTCCAAGTTTTTTTCACGGATACAACTTTAGCTTCTAACTTTTCACATATTTCTTCCTTTTCTTCTATTTTATTACTCAAGACTTCTACTCACTTAGCTTTCTCTTTGTTAGTTTTGAAAGAGATGATACCTTTAGCTAACTTCTCATTATGCCTTATTAGTCTATCATTTTTTTCTAAGGCACTAATAAATTATGCTTCCAATTAACCCATTTTTTCTATCTTTTCCTCTTCTTCTGATTCTACTGCCCCATTTGAGAAGGACATTAATATTATTTCTTATTTTCATTAAGATATTATTTATTAGAGATATCACTATCTTCCTTGGAGAAAAAATTATTCTTTTCTAAGCCTCCCCTTTTGAACACCCTTTTATTAGGTTCTTATTTATCATCATTGTCATCTTTAATAGGAAAATTGTCGTCATAATGTCCTCTTTTAACACATTTGAAACAAATGAGAGGTAACCTACCTTTAATATTAGATCCTTTCTTTATCCTCCTAACAAGATTTACCATTTCAGTGTGAGATTCATTGCTAAAGCAATCTCTGATGTTTCCTTTTCTTCATGAATAATGTTTTGAATGTAGATTCCTTCTCGGTTGGATTTATTGACCTGATCTCATATGATGTGAGAATTCCATGAAGCTCATTCATTGATAAAGTCTCAAAATATTTTAATCTTTCTATGTCCAAAACTTTAGCATTAAAATGATCTAGAAGAGATATCAAAACCGTTTGGACAATTCTCCTTTCTTTGACATCTTTATGAAGCCCTTTGAGAAAGTTAACTACTTCATTTACTCAGAGGAAATAGGTTGAAATATATTCTTAATCATTCATTTTTATACTTTCAAATTTTATGTTGAATGCTTTAAACTTTTCCTTCTTTACCTTGCCATATCCTTCCTAGACATTATTAATCTTGTCCCACATCTCTTTAGTTGATTCAAAACACATAAATTTGGTTAATTTTGAATCTCATAGACCACTTGATATAAAGTTCAAAGCCTTATCATTCGCTACCTATGCCTTATTCCCATCTTGGTTTTTTGGAAGAGGAGATGGGATCTTCTATCCATCTATAACTAAGAGAGATGTCACATAGTACTTCTTTCTAATCTTCTAGAATGTAAAATTTGTTCCATAAATGTGAGGGAATTTAAGTGCCTCTTTACATTCCATTGTGATTGGAAAAACATTCTTCTAGCTGTTAGGTGATATGAAGAAGTTGGATCCGACACTAATTGTTACAAATATTAAGACATGTTGAATCAATATTTCATTCAATTATTTATTTTTCTAGTTTAAAACATGCTACAATTACAAAATATAAACCATGACAGGACACAAGAATTCGAAAATGAATAAAAAATTTGTATATTATAGCTCCAATAACAATGATTAGGACATTAATCATCCTATACAAATTTAGGCTCCAACTTATCAAATAAGGAAACCAATCCTTTTTTAAAATCGTAGGCACCAACTTGGAAATAGAGCGAGGACACCAATCTTCTTGAGTAATCCCAAGCTCCAACATGGAAATAGAATGAGGAAACAAATCCTATTCAGGCATGAACTTGTCAACAATTCCTCAACCTTTTATACATACCTCTCTTTAAAAGTTATCAATTCATCATTTTAATTAGATCATAAATATCTTTATAAAACATTCCAAAATAACCTTCAAGCAAGGCTGAGTTCTGCTCCGAGACATCTTCGAGATAGGCTTCAAAACATGCTTCAAATGAACACCTAAAATTGACTCCAAAATAGGGCAAGAATAGGGTTGCAAAGGTCGAGAATGAAGTTTGCACACGGTAAAAACAAAGGGTTTCAAAGGGCTAAATCTGAGGGAACTACATGGCTAAAATTTAAGGTAGTTGTAGGAATGAAGGGTGAGGTTGCTACAAATCCAAAATCTGAGGTTTTTTGCCATTGCGACAGGGCCAAAATGAGGCTAAACTAGGCCGAAAAATAGTGTGGCAATAGGCTTGAATTAGGTCTCAGATCAGGGAAGATTTTTTTTTCGCAGCTGCTCCAAAAATGCACTTTAAATATTGATCAAAATTCTTCAAAAACTCCCTAACTAGAACCAAAAAAACATTCAAACTTTTAACCGTTCAATATTTCTCAACTCCTTGGTTCATGAGGTATGAACCTTTCTAAGCTAATCATGAGTAGTTCAGAATTGTTATTCTTTTCTTCACCATTTTCCTTTCCAATTTGAGTGAGGAGAAGACCTATTTATAGGCATATTTGACCCCCAAACGAGGCCAAATTCACATCTATTAGGGCCAACCTGTCTTTCAAGAGGGTCGACTTCATTAAGGCCCAAATTACACCTTTTGACTTCAAAAATTCATATATCCTCAACCAAGAGGCATTATAGGGTGAACCATACCTTTCTGTAAATATATCATGACGATCTTTAAGCCTATATCATTATCGCGTTCAGCTAAATAACCTTTGAGATCAATAACAACCATTTTATCAAGAGTTGAAAACATCATCACATATCAATTATTTTGTAGCATTGAAAGGTAGTTGAATGTCTGAACAACATTTTTTAAAAGTATCCTCTTCAATTGATTGTTGGTTAATACATCTAGGTGCATATAGCATGTTATGTACTTCTTTACATGTCTTTGTTATTGATGTTAGAGGAAGAATTAAAAGATTTACGAATGCCAACCATATTTATAAAAAAATTAGTCTCTTTAGAATGCAAGCATGTGTCTTTATATTCTTTTGAGATACTAGTTAGTATGAAATTTTGATAAAGAAAATAAAACACTTGGTTCATATTTTTCTATGAAATAATTTCTTCACAATTTCTTGAATCAACAACTTGCTCATTTAAACAGTAACCTTGATTTAGTGGATCAAAGAAAGATAAACACAATTCCTATATCTCTTTAGGTTTATATTTATCTTCACTAATGTAGAATATATCCTCTAAATTCTATATATCCACCATCATGGTGTCCTTCCATGACTTGATCATAACAATATTTACCAAGAAACTTTGTTAGATATGTTCTTCCATAGTAAGTGTGAAAGATAGAATGCAAATATTTTAATGATGAAATGATGGAAGTAGGTAGACTTCTATACCATTTTATTGCATCCATTCTGGAATGATCGAGGTGATCCAATGGTCGCAATTTATTCCTCCAACCTTAAACCCTATCACCATTCCATCTCGTCATTTGTGATAGAATTCAGGTATGTTGTCCATTTTTCAGTAAGACGGTTCGACCCATGTTCATCAATGAGTAACCTGTTTGAACAAGTCATTCCTCATTCGTAAAACCTACATATGGCACTGCTTAGCTCTTTGCAATCAAAACCCTGGGAATGAGATGTAAATTTTGATGGGTCTTCTTATGCACTTCAGTGGCCACCATACCATACCGATTTACTCGTAGGTTCCGAATATTGATCGTTTAAAACAAGTTTCCTGTGATTCTTGTGCTCTTAATTAGGGTTTTTGGTAATCATTATTCTTTTTTCTTTCCTTTAAATTTATGATTAGCAACAATGGATTAATCCTTCAAGTCTTTTGTTGTAGAGGGTAAATCTTTATTGCCTATTTTTTGGCAAACGACAATGCTTACTGTGTTTGCTTGATCAACAAGTCTTTCTTCAATGCACCAATGTAATTCCTGACCCTTTGGGTCTCTCCTTTTTCATCCCATTTAGAAATTTTCTGTGCATACTTTCCTGGGGAGTATATTGAATTTGGGACAACTCGAACTAGTCTCGACCCAAGCGTAACCTGCTCTACTTCCAGGATTTTCCGACACAGGTATTACTATGCCCATCTTGCAATTTCTTGTTCTTTTCACTCAAAGTTTGCAAGAATTTACTAGAGTTACAATTTTCTTGTTTCTCATTTTCGATGCTTTGACTGCATGGAAAAGTTCACTCAGGAATTGACTTTGACTAATAAAACAGAACGCGGTCATCCCATGCACTCAATCTTATCCTGTACCTTACTACATCTGGTACACCCCATATCTTCCTATTCTACCTCATCACTGCACTTAGTCCTGGTTGTTTTCCTGGGAAGACTTTTTAGAAACATATTTCCCTTCCTATATGACACAGGCGTGTTACTACAGTCACGACAAAGTTTCCATCCTTACTGAAGGTGATCATTTACCTTATGATATATTGATTGAATTCGTGAATGAAATTATTGTTCTATGTATATGTCTAACTGGGTGTTTTTTTTGTCTATCTTGACAGATACAGGTATGATGTTTGATACTTTTCATTGTCTCTTTTACTCAGTTGCAATCGCTACAACATTATAGCTAATGCTACCTTAATGTCCCAGGTCCATAATTTGCAAAGCATCAGGTTTTTTCTTTTCCACCATTCCATGATGGAGTTTTTTGGGAAACACTGTTCCCATGGGAGAGTTCCTAGTTTGTAATTGTATATTGATATTCCATTTTTGTGGCTGTACATTCTAATTGCGACAAGCCTATGTTGGCTTTGAAATCTTTAAAAGGGTTTAATACCTTGTTATGTTGGCTGTCGTTATTATTAAAGGAATTATTTTATACATATATCAAGTATTAGCTCTGTAATTATTTAAAGTTTTCCCATTATATTGTTCGAATGTATTCTCCTTTCATTTGAAGTTTTAGAAATATACTTTGCATGTTCCTTCGTTTTCGTATGTCGATTTCAGTTCTTCCTGACATGCCCATAAGATTTTCCGGAAAATAAACCTTTGGTTTAATGTGTAGTTAATAGAGGCCACCATAGACTGCGATTATTTTTTTTTTTTTACCTCGTATTCATGCAGAGCATGAAGAGCTCGATGCCAAATTATATTTACATATAAGGATAATTTGGGTGAACTGTCTTCTTCTTGTTTTTTTTTTTAATAGTAGACTATATTGAGCAGACAATCAAATCCTCAGTTCTCTTGTATTCAAGATTGCTACGGTTCATTACTATGCTCGATTGTTTATAGATTCATCTAGAATGCACATTGTTTATATGTTATAATAACAATGTTATAATAGGATAGCTTTACGAGTGTTAATTCATTATTTAGATATGAGAATGCATTTTAATACTAGTTACTTTCTCTCTCTGCTTAATATTTACAGGAAAAACCACATTTGTTTATCTTCTATCCATCATTATAGTTTATAAAATTTAAACCTATAACTATAAAAACCTCAAGAAGGTGTTGAGATTACTCAACACTCTTATTGTTCAAATCCATATAGCAACCCAACTATAAACTTCAAGAAGGTGTTGAGATTACTCAACACTCCTATTGTTCAAATCCATATAGCAACCCAACTATATTTTTAATAATAGCTAAGAAATATTTCTCTAAGTTTCGTCCTCTGTTAACAAAGACTTCCTATTTTGTTATCAATTTCCATAGAAACAAATTACACTTAACCGCATATACTTTTAAACTCATTATCATCACCATACTAAGTCATTCTTAACATGAGGTAAAATTTAATCTTTTCAACAAATCTCGTATTTTCCTAGTTCAATCCGGATTATATAGGTTTGTTCCTCCATCCCTAGGTGGTTGCTTAGAGTAGTCAAAGCCAACTCCTCTACATTAACCAAGTTTAGTTTTACTAATGCAGGAGCATCCAGCTCTGAGGAGACAGAAGGTGGTTGACAGTCTCAGGGAGAGACTAGAACACACAGTCATTTATGCATAGCTGGACAGGTGTCAAAACTTGTCAGTTATTTTATTTTCTTTACTTGTTTTATTTTCCAGAAGGTTGATAGGACCAGGTAAATTAAAAACTGGTAACTGTTATTTTTAAATAGGAATTAGCATCAGAAGTAGGTTGTTAATTAGTTAGTGTCCTTATGAAATGTATTAGTTAAAAACAGTTACAAGTTGCTGGACAGTTATCAATCCTGTTGGGGCAGTTCTACTTGAGAAAAGAACAGTTATGCCTCAGGGGAATAAAAGAAAAGAGAGCAACATTGTAAACAATGCCGAAGCCAGAGAAAAAGAAAGAAATACAGTCATTTCCAAATTAAACATTTTCATTATTCTATTTCTCAATTATATCACCACTGTATAGTTAATTTTCATGCATCATAATATATTCCTGTGTAACAAATTGGCGTTGGAGTAAATAGACAGATAATCAACGAGAACAACAGAGTAGCATAGAGATATAACTACCACCTACAGACAAGAGAACGAGGAACTGCGAGCGCAGAAAACCTTCAGACGGAGCGAAATTAACGAGAAGCGCAGAGCACAGTATATAAATAACATTTCCAGACAGAACGAGAATTCGTGCATACAGATAAATTTTCAGGTAACCCGAAACCAAACCCTCACGTGATATTTATAAACAGAGCAAGTGCGGAATGTAACAAATATGCAACTGAATCATTTTGATTAACCTACTGTAATAAAGCAAACTCAATCCAGGCATTCACATTTTCTTTTGAACAAAATTTTCATTAAAGAGACAGAGTCTCGAAACAGAGTTTCGGGCAAATATTTGTTACAATCATAAACCAAAACAAATACAGCAAGGAGTCACCGACGGAACCGGCGGACAGGGGTTTCGAACAAACCCTAGGGTTTCAAATAACTAAACATTAAAAAAAAGCTATAGGACGAGGGTTTGAATCAATGAACCACCACCTCACAAAGTAACCAACATCGACTTACAGGACGAGTGCTCGAAGCCGCTAAATACCCAGCGAGGGTTTTAACAAAAACTAAGTGACAATATTACAGAAGCAAGGGCCGAGGCCAACGAATAGAACCAAAGGAGGGTTACACAGATAACAAAACCATTTATTTTGCTGCACAGAAGACGGACTACCAATAAAACAAGACTCAGAACTATAAATAAGCTACAACCAACTACATGGGGGGACACTACCCATAAGGGACGAGCGGGAGAACTTGTCAAGAAGCGTGGAGCACGTCAAGCCACAGAACCGACAACCTGGAACCACCTGCAAACAAATGAGAGCAGGTTAGAGATATGGACAAACATAAATAACGTTTGAAATTAAAGAAACCGGAAGGAGATTTGAGTAAGAACCTCACCTGAGGCTAAGGGAACGGAGTCGAAGACCACCATAACCACAAAACCCTGAAAGACCAGTAACAGGTGCGTTAGAACCGGAGGGATAAGGGCCAAACCAGTTCAACAGGGAACCATTATTTACCTGTGCAACACGGTTGAAGCGCTGAAGCTCGGAGGAGGACCTGTCATGAAACAAACCCATCAACCAAACGAATGGACACAGCATTTGCATAGAAAAAAAATCAGTTAAATACACAGTGAAACAAGGTTGTTATCGTGTTGAGCAGGGGTGCTCTCACAGGCCACGAACCATTACCTCCATAGCTACAAAGAACCAGAGATACCCATACAACCAACGCTCGAAACCGAACAACGAAGAACAAGAGTTTCCCACATAGTCGCAGAGTAAGCCTTTCGGCGCAGGAGGAGTGAAAATGACAAATGCATAGAGCAGGGTTGACAAAAGGCAAAAGCCGTGCGAGGAGAACTAGCACATGGAGGTCAATAACCGGCAGGGCCCGTTGAAACCCTAAAACGATTACCAAGGAAACGTACCAATCATTTAAGTCAACCATAAATTCATTCAGGACGCAGGTCTTGTCCCCAGGAGATATTTTAGAATCGGTGGGAGGCCATCATTTACCCTTCTTAGTTATTTAAGTGATTGCCTTATTGACAACACATACAATTAGGTTATAATTCTAATAAATCTGGGATATAAATACATACCTATACATTTTACGATAATTTGAACAAGCTAAATTTGAACAAGCTAACCACTTTAGATTAAATAGAAAACATTCGTCCAAAGCCTAGCCATTACACATAGATAAGTTTAAAATTTTCTTCGATTATTAAATAATTTACCAACTCCATACTCCAACATCGTAATCAGAAATATTATTCGCACAACTATAACTTTCATAGTCGACATAATTTTCAAATAATATTAGATAACAAAATTATAAAACTGACCTAATTGAATCTTTAAGAAGGAGATCCACAATTGAGAAATAACATACGAAAGAATTTAGATAACCATAAATCAACACTATATTTGTGTTACCAGATGGAACACCTTGGGATGAACCATTTGCCAAACGATAAATCAACATTATATTTGTGTTACCAGATGGAACACCTTGGGATGAACCATTTGCCACCCAACCATAAACCTTCACCACATATTCTCATCCGAGCTCAGATACCCTTCCCTCTAAAATCAACAACCTCTTGTTGTTCTGGTCAAGGCCTTTTTATGCCCTACTTCCCTAGTAGACTTTCCTTAGCTGTATCTCTCTTTATAGGATCTGCAAGCCTCATGGCCTAGTATTTTCCTATTTACTAAACAAGTATATTTTTCATTAAATCCCGTCTTTTTAGTTAAAAACTATGGAAACTCTTGTACAATTTTGACAAGATTAATGGAATTTTTTGGGAATCTAGGTTATGTTTGTTTATTTTCAAGATTTTATGTATCCTAAATTTTTTATGATACTAAATCCATTTTTATCATTGAAAATAATCAAAACACTCTCACAAATAAAAAAAAATTGTAAAGAAAAAAGCAAATTCATTTTATGGCCTTCCGAGTGAAATTTCCACTTAATAGACAACACTATGTATAAAACTTTGTCCGACACCCAAATGGTATTATTATAACTGTCGCAAGCATAGTATTACACATTCAATTTTGCTTGACTGATTATTAGTTTGCCTTTCACCAAAAATTTATGTCACTTACCCATAGTTTAACATTAGGAATTCAATTTTTATTATTTATTATTATTATTTAAATTCATTTATTTATAAGATGATTGGTTGAAGTCTTATTATGATTTTTTAGTAACTTCCATTTTTATTGTTACTAATTTTTTGTTTTTTAATTTATTTCATTTTTATTAAAATTTTTGATATTAATTTTTATTTTTTCTATTATCCATTTTCATGACTTTTAAAATACATACTATTATATTAAAACATATTTTAATAATTTTAATTTATATATATATATATAATAATCATAATACCTTAATTTTATTAATAATACAATATCTTATTAAACAATATTTATTAGTTGTTTCATTTTTATGATGAAATTTTTGTCGTTATTACTTTTAGCTTAATTAAACTTTATTTAAACTAATCCGTAAGTATGGGTTACTATGTAGCCTTTGTTTTATATTTAACTGCACTCAAATGTTATCTTCTATGTCCATTCAAATTTGTAGTTATCCTGTTTATCAGTTCTTTATTATAACAAGAGAGGCTGCGAAGCAGCAAGTCCCTGCCACTGATTGAAGAACCCCGCCTGACCCAAGAAACAAATGAACGGGCTGGCTGATTAACCGAGGGCTGCAGAGGAAGAAAGTTCCCTGATTGATTTGACTATCCACCAGTTCCAACTCAGCTTGGGAGCTTGGGCAAGTAGCTGTAAGATACTAGGCTACCTGAGTTGTTGCATGTTTTACTGGTTGCCACAAATTATGTGTAAAATCATGTCTCAATTATTGTATACATGTCTTGCAGTCACCTATGACAATAGGATCTGCATCGCTTTATCTACAGCTGCTTTCCGTCGCTGTTTTGGCTGTTGTGGACGGCGTTGCAGCAGCCGGTTGAGACGGGGGCTGCGGGTAGAGCAGGACGGAGCAGAGGCAGGCGGGATCGAATTTGTGGACGGCGTTGCAACATGTCAAAGAAGCATGGCTATTTGGCCCCTGAATATGCTCTCTACGGTCAGCTCACAGATAAGAGCGATGTATATAGCTTTGGGGTAGTTCACCTTTGGCTGTTTTGGCTGTTGTGGACGGCGTTGCAGTAGCCGGTTAAGACGGGGGCTGCGGGTAGAGCATGACGGAGCGGAGGCAAGCGGGATCGAATTTGTGGACGGCGTTGCAACATGTCAAAGAAGCATGGCTATTTGGCCCTTGAATATGCTCTCTACGGTCAGCTCACAGATAAGAGCGATGTATATAGCTTTGGGGTTTTGCTGCTGGAGATCATGCGCGGCAGAAAGGCGCTGGACACCAGTGGGAAGCCGGTCTCCCATTATCTCATCACGGATTGGGCATGGTCGCTGGTAAAAAGTGGCAGGACCAGTGAAATCATAGACGAGGAAATTCGGCAGAACGGGGCAACGAGCGTGATGGAGTGGGTAGAGCATGATGGAGCAGAGGCAGGCGGGATCGAATTTGTGGACGGCGTTGCAACATGTCAAAGAAGCATGGCTATTTGGCCCCTGAATATGCTTCTCTCTACGGTCAGCTCACAGATAAGAGCGATGTATATAGCTTTGGGGTTTTGCTGCTGGAGATCATGAGCGGCAGAAAGGCGCTGGACACCAGTGGGAAGCCGGTCTCCCATTATCTCATCACGGATTGGGCATGGTTGCTGGTAAAAAGTGGCAGGACCAGTGAAATCATAGACGAGGAAATTCGGCAGAACGGGGCAACGAGCGTGATGGAGAGATTTGTTTTCGTGGCTATTTTGTGCTCGCATGTGATGGTGGCATTCAGACCTCGAATGGTGGAAGCCGTGAGGATGCTGGATGGAGTTCCCAGATAGGCCTTTGCCGTTTATACTGCACAGTCGATCTGATACAGAGTAAAATGGAACGGAAATTCATTGCAACGGAGGAGATCGATCAGGAAGAATTATAAGACAGAGCAGAAAACGCGAGACTGTTTCCCCATACACGCATATTCGTTTGACGCAGATTCTACCACAGGCCAGAGGAAGAGCTTATACAGCGCGTGGTTTCATAAGAATCTTTTACTTAGAAACAAAGTAAAAATCATTTGATCTTTCTGCATTGTTTGCATTGTAATTCTTTATTTATTTTAACCAGGTAAAAAGCAGATGTGGTATTTGTATTTTTATATTTTAAGCTGACAAATTTATAAATGAAAATATATCTCGTTACTTATTAACTATGTGCATAGTTTTAGTTATTGTCGTTTAATAGTTTTGCATCATGTCATTCCTTCGAAGCTAAAACCCCATTACCCATATAATATAATATTTATATTTAATTATTATATTTAAAGATGCTTTTAGTGTTAATTTTAAATTATAATACTAATGTTAATATTAGTAATTTTAATAATATTATTAAAAATATGATAATAAATATGACATTGATGTATATGAAAATTCCTCATATATTAAATAAAGAAAACGCAACAGTAATGGATGAGATTTATATTAATTCTAAATAAAGAAATGTATGAGATTTATATCAATTCTAAGCAAAATTCGCTGATTTAGTTCGAAGGACTTCAGCCCGGTGCTTAAGAACAAAAAGTTAGCATAAAGAAGAATCGTTTCTGTGAAATGTTGAATGTCCAGCGTGTATTTGATTAAACATTATATGCCACACATGATTCTGTGTATTTTTCATATTTCAAAAAACTAAACACGTTTCGATAGGTGCCGGGATCATCATCCTCGCAACCAGAGATACCAAATGATTTGATAAAACTCAACGCGTTTCGATAGCTGCTGCTGGGATCATAATCCTCGCAACCACAGATATCGAATGGTTTGATTATATAATTGGAGTAGACGTTACATAAAATATTATGTACAACTTGGCTTTTTCGTTTTACACTCACCTCAACAAAATAGTATCAAAACGTCAACAAAAACCGTATTAAAAATTAATTATCGATTAATGTTATGATGTGCATGAGCGAAACGTGGCGGACGAAACCAGGAATAGCTGTTTAGCAGTCGGGCACGCGCAGGTAATGCTATTCGAAAACAACTTGACGGTTACAGCAGGCCTGATCTCGGAGGAATTGGTTGCAGCTACTGTTCGGGCATATTACCATCCGCCTGCTATCCCGTCCCTAGTTTTCATTTCTGGGTTTTGAAACAGTGGCGGAGGAAACCAGGAAACCCTTGCAGATATTGAGTACTGTGGAGCAGGAGATGCACTTCTTTCACTGGCCTTTGAGCACATTGCAGTCTCCACAACCAGAACTGTTCTAGAGATTGCAAACTTTTTAAGCGTGCCTGTCTCTTTTGACAACCAGGTAATTCATTTCGCCTTGTCGCATTTGATGGCTTTGGATACAATGGGAATGGTAATGTTTCTGGGCAGAACGGCTTCATGCTTGAGGTCACAGTCTAGCAGTCTAGCTCGCAGGACGTTTTTTGCAAAACTAGCATTGAAAGAACCTGCAAATGTATGAAAACTCTGGTTCTATTATACTGCATCTTTACATCTTTGGCCGGAAACTCTCGTCGTCCAATTACAGTAAAATCATCTCCATCATCAAATATACCGCTATTTTCATACATAAACCCTAAGCCAAGTAAGGGTTTCGCAGGTCTGATCCATGTTTAATGGCGGTTGTAGGATGAGGAAATCCGGGAGTAAAAGAGCACCTGCTACGAAGATATTGAGGCTCTGGAAAGAGGGTTATCCGAGCCTTTTCTGAAACAAAGACAAGGTAGATTTAATGGGTTTCCCAGGACTAGTCAGACGGCTCTTCTGGGAGAACAGGTCCCTCCTGATATAGAGAGTTTGGACTATGAGTAAGAACTCATTTTATTTTTCTCTGAACTTGATCTGGATTGCACTTTTTCGCTTTTGTGTAACTCAGAATTTTGCCTTGTGTATAACTTTGCAGAATTATTGAAAACGATCTGTTCAAGCAAGAGTGGAGGCCCAGAACAATTGTAGAACTGTTTCAATACATATTTTTAAAATGGGCATTGGCATTTCTGATTGGCTTGTTCGTTGGCATCATTGCAGCCTTTGTGGACCTGGTAACAGAAAACATTGCAGGGTTGAAGCTTCGTATTTCCTCTAAATTGATATCACAGAATAGGTACTGACCAGAATCTTAATTCCTACATTTATATGCGCCAGGCCTTTGTTTTACTTTACACTCACATAACTATCTACAGTTCTACTTTACTTTACATTCACATGCCCATATAGTTTGGTTTGACATTGGAGAATGAATATGCATATTCTACCAGACTGCTAAAATTTTATGAAAATAGTTTTTATCTTACTTTTTCATTTGCCGCAGGAA
This sequence comes from Pinus taeda, assembly GCA_000404065.3. NCBI lineage: Eukaryota > Viridiplantae > Streptophyta > Pinopsida > Pinales > Pinaceae > Pinus > Pinus taeda. The sequence goes on from APFE030524586.1 coordinate 42,147, forward strand.
GAAAATCATCACATTTACCGCTTTCTGCAAGAACTTTCTCAGCGCTTTGTTCAGGTAATAATTCATGAACTTAATCCTCCTTTTATTCTGCAAAAAGGCCATTGCTTTTGTAATTAGTTTAGTCTATTCTTGTGCAAACTCAGTATAGTCATCTAAATTTTCTCTCTGTATTAAAAAAAATAAACAAAAACCTTACCTTACACATCCTCAAATGCCCATGACATCCTCTAAATTTATAAGGTGCTTGTATTTATGACAGCGGTGCTAGAGTACCTGAATCCGTTGCCGCCGCTTCATATAAATTGGCAGTAGATTCTGCTAATCGTGCTTTGGCCATTGAAGCTGATTCCAGAATGACAGACGGTACGGCAGATGATAATTCCCTTTTGCCGCTGGAAAACATGAAGTCCCAGGAATTGTAAGTATTACGACGATTAAGCCTGATTTAGCTATTGTGCTACTGTTGATTGATTTAACTATCCGCTGGTATTTACCAATTATACATGTACTTATTTTTGAAGAAATTTAACCTAAAAACCCAGCTATTAATTACCAATTATACATACAGTTATGAATCTCTGCATGTTGCAGGATAATATAGGTGAATAATATACCTGAAATGTTTGAAGGTCGAGCAATGCAGTCGCTGCGGCCTATACTGTGGTTCGTCTTAAGGGGGAGGATAACCAAGGAAGACCTACCAGGAGTTTCAGGATCTCTGGAATATTGGAATATATGGCAGTGGAACTTGAACAAGGCGGTGCCAAGAAAATAACTCTTGGCAGACACGTAGAACTTCATGAAGAACAGCTGCCAACAGCTGCGATGACACGGCAGGGCTGCCATACTTATGTTAAACCATAAGTACATAAGTTTTGGTTAACATTAAATGTTACGGGTTTAATGTTAATGCAAACATAGCATTAGTTCATAGCATTAGTTCATGAGTTCATGAAACGAAACTGTCAAATGTTCACTTGTCCTAACTTTTGAGCCCTTATAACTGCCCGTATGCCTCGTTTTGAGGCCAAATAAGATGGAAAACCCGCTCATTGGTCAAAGGAATAAGAAAATATAAAATACCGTGTTGGTTTTTGTGTCATATCAGCTAACTTTGTTTTAAGTTACATAATGTTGATGGGTTATCGTGCCAGACTAATGCTAGCCTTGCCGATCGATTACTATAGTCCTTGCCAGCCCGGAGGGCAGGGACTAATAAAGGTTGCTGCGCAATTCTCTCGAATCAACTTTACTGTAGTCATGCGTTTCTTCCAAAATAAACTGGCTGGGCATTTTATTCTCAGAATCTCTCTGCACAAAGTTCAAACATACACGAAACAAAACTAGTCTCTTCTTGGAGTCCAATATAACTTTTAAATGTCCCCGTCCTCGCAATAAGTACATAACTCCAACTACTAGCGAACTATAATTTCACTGAATCAGACTAATCAAACAAAGTGGCCTATTCTTTTAATGATGGGAAATTCGGATTTGAAGTTTTAGTTGTTTGATTTACAGTCGAAAGACTTCAATGAACACAAAAAACACTATTCGTCAAAATCCATGGTCTGGAAAACCGCTAGAGATCAAAGATCACGGGATCAAACGTGGGAGCCTTGACTAAAAACATTATTTCTTGATCGAGAAATCTTGTTTGTATTGCTGAACAAACAGCTCTATGGATAAGTTCTGATGGATGTTTTTTGTGTACTCGTCGATGTGTAGTCACGATTCACAAGCCAAGATGAGGAGGATCACGACGGACACAAAGCGAAGGACATGATGGGAACGTCAAGGTTTTCGCTCCTCAAGAATTATTGTCGCACAGTGCACTAACCCTCCTCCAATAATGAAACTTAAAAAGTTCATATTGACCCATGATCACAGTTACACAACAGTTGTGGGCAGCAAAGCCTTTGTGCTTAACTTTTGCATTCGGAGAACTGCGGGGTCTTCTGATTGAGTTTGTTTAGGATCAAACTGAGAATGACACTGTAGGACTCGCGCCGATTAGGGCTTGTGTCTAACTGTTTATCCATGACCATGGGAAATGGCACTGGAATTATTCTTGAACCAATATCCTATTATTGAGCATTGTTAAGACAGGAAGTATAACTTTTCCAAGGTAAGGTGGTAGTAACCAGGCTTCATATCAATGGAGTCACAGTATCATCTTGATGTTGAAATTTTATATTTAATTTGAATGTTTGTTTTATGCAAATTTTATGAATTAAAATGTTTATTTAACCATTTTTTCTTATGCACAATTATTTTTCTATATATTATTATGGTTTTTTTCTGGAAAAAAATTAATATAATATTTCTCTTAAATTTATGATTTTTTTCAATAGGTAAAGCTGTAATTTATTTATGTTCAGTAAGTAGTAATTATTTTTCCCTTTCTTAGAAATATATAAATATATATAATATATATATATATGAAGTTAATTTTTCTTACAAATAACTAAAACAAATATATAGATGTGGTGTATATATATTTTGTTTATAATTAATAAATATTTATAATATAAATTTATGAAATTATAATTAGCACAATTATATTAATAAATGTGGTTGATATATTTCAATAGCCACATTTTCATCTTTTATATGGAAATTATCTTTAAAAATGAAACTAATATTTAATTGCAATGTTAAATTCATTAAAATATTAATAAATGTTAATTAATGTTAATGTATACAAATATGTTGATTTTCGCTCACCTATGAAACGAACAAGTGAATTTCCACCATTTTCATAATGGTTGGAAAGTTACTAATGCTAGAGATTTTTGTGTAAAAAGACTACTAACATAAAAATATAAAAATTAAAAATTAATATTATTATAAAAAAACTTGTATACCTAAGATAATAAAAACACAAAGACTAATATTCTTCACAATGTTAATACCATAATAATATTAACTAAATGTTATTAATGTTAATGTAATATAAAATATTGTTGGATTTTCATTCATCTCGAAATCAATCAAGTGGACTAACCACCAATTTGATAATGGTTTGGAAGTTTACTAATATCCACAAGTTTTAGTGTAATAGATTTACTTAACATAAATAATATTTAAAATTAAAACTTATTATTATTATAAAAACACTTATAAACCTAATATAATAAAACACAAAGACTAATATAATAAAAATACATCTTCTTAAAAGGTTGAATTATAAAAAACTAATACTATAAAATATTGTAAATCTGAATTATAAAAACTTAATATTATAAAAATTGTTGAAGCCACTGTTTCTTTTTTTTAACCACATGGTGAATCGGTCAGTGCCAAGCCTAATTTATGGGAGACCCAAGGTCAAACCTCATAGCTGTCACTATAACACCAAGAGCATAACCAACCACCTACAAGTCTGGTATACTAAGTTCCTATGATTTTAGCAAGAGCAGATTCACTGGAAAGGGGAATCCGCCCCTCTAACAACCACCACAGCAAGTCATTATATCCAATGAGATCACTATTTCAAATTAGAATATTCGGAATGCTCCATTCCATCCAATCCATGAAATGTCAGAACCGCTTGTCTCCCCGAAAGAGTCCATTGCCCAATCAAATTAAATCAATGACGCGAGTAGCTAATAATTTCATTTCTGTTTGCCCAACAAGATTAAGTCAATATAAAGTAACTGGACAAAATAGATTTCAAAATTAGATGAGCGTTGAATACACTTGAGATAATTGCAATTCGCGAAGACTTCAGTCTACATACATCATGATAATCCCGGAGAGATTTTGAATGTTGAACTAAACGTGAGACTAGCAAAGAAGACTCTCAGTTGCAGTAGCGTTACGTGTGGAGATCTGAATCATGAATGTGGTCAATTTGGACATTAAATGACCTAAGTTTTTTTTTTTAACTTTGAAAGGGCGTCTGTACCTCGGCAACATGATTTCGACTTCGCCGGGTGCAAGGAAGCAGAGTGAAAGGAATCTTTCACCTCATGCGACACTTTAGTCAAAATCTACAATCTCTTATCATTCAACATATAGCTTACTCTCTATATTGTGTTGTTGACAGCTTTCGAGTTGATAGGGCTGTGCATAGTTGAAAAGTTCGTAGTCAAGGCTTCGTAACTATCAAAGTTCGAAGGACTTTTATGGATGTGGCCTAGTGGTTAGGTGGAAAATTTTAGTCTGAGCAAATTTTGTTGTCTAATTATGAGAGGACTATATATACCTGAAAATAGCTTCAGCACAATTTATACTCATGTATAACTATCAAAGCTCGAAGGAAAACGGATATTTTATATGAACCAGACTCTCTTTTGATTTATTTGTTGTTGTCTTTTAATTACGGCATTACTTTGCAGAGATGGCTGCCTCCTCCCAAGTTTCTCAGAATAAGCGAGGCAGAGAAGAGTGTCAGAATGGGGAATTGACTTTGCCCGATGCAAAGAGAAGCAATAGAATAAAGTTGATCCAAGATAGTTATCTCATGGGTTTGCTCGAGATGATCGATAATATGGATGCTATTAACAGTAATCCCGAAGAAATCCATACTACGATTCATATTGAGGACGAGAGGCTGAACGGGCTTATGAAATCTCTGGAAGATGAAGTCGGATTGAAAGGGCAAGCAGATGATGTTGATGCGAATGGTAGTATAATTAAACAGCTGACGGACTGGAATCCTGAAGCGACCTCGGCTTCTGATACAGGAGACATGCATTCATAAGGAAATTTGATGTATTACGACGATGTTCGTGCAGAGCTTAGTTTCTTTGTGGACCATACTGCTGTTGAACTTGGAATCATCATGAACCTTTTGGATGGAGATTCAATGGCCAACATGTATTCAGATGATGCCGTGTATGGTTATCCTGTGACTCCGGCGGTTTTTTATAATTGATAGTTTGGAATTCAAAGAAGCCAAAAAAAATAAACAATGGAGTTCTAAAGGTAGAGGGGCAGTTAAAGTGTCCATTGTTTCCCTTCAGGTGCATTTCTAGGAAATTCCGAATTGAGTCAAACTTGATAGACATTGAAGCATAGAAGTTCCAAGGTGCAAGAGTTGTCATCACGGAGTACAACTCTTAATTGAGGGGTATCAGTACATGTAGAAAATGTGAATAATCAGTCAAACAGATTGCTTTTATTCTTGGGATATCAAGTGAAGGAAAGAATTATATTCAATGGTGCCGAATATTCAGAGGAAAAGCTGCAAAATATTAAGTTGATGATACAAAGCAACCTGTACCTATACCTTAGTATAATGTCTAGGACTCGCAAGTTTTTTGAGGAGGAGATTTTGATGGGAAGAGATCACCCTACACAAGATTGACCTACCTCAACATGGAAGAGTTAACAAGAAGCTGTTGTTCAAAGTATTTCTTACATCAACTTGATATTGAAGTTTTTTTTCTGACTGAATTCTGAAAATTGTGGTGATGGTATTAGACATGGGCAAAGTATATCCCAATCCATGTAAAAAATGGGGTAGGTCACTTACTTCCCTAATATTTCCTCAAAATTTATGCATACCAGGAGGTACAAATGCTCTAAAAAACCCTGGATGTGAAAATAATGCATTGACTAGATGCTCGTATACAACCATTTCTTGCCATGTTAGTTGCTTCCCTTCATATTTAGGACAGAGATAATCAATGTCTTCTAGTTGTTTCCTTTCTTTTGGCTAGAAATCTTCATCTGAGTCCATCCCAATACTTCAAAAAGTACACAGTAGATTTTCACCATGCCAAAACATAGGTAAATTTTTCCCATAAGTGCCTGGAATACTTGCTTGATAGCAGGTTCACGCTCATGCCACTTCAACCTAGTGATATGATTGCAGGGGAATATCAGATTGTCCAAGTTGGAAACTTTGATCCAATAGGGCAACAACTCTTGTTGGTCATTCCAAAAGCCTTCTCTCTAAGACAAGCAGGTCCCTCCATCGGTTACCTCTATTAAAAGAACTCTGCCAATGGAAGGCTTTGCACAAACTGACCTAGAAATGAAAGCCTAGAGTGCCCAATTCCCACGTACCTGGACTTCATGGCCCTCTCACTTTCCTCGTGCTAGAATGCAAGGTAGAGCAATGTATCAAAATGAGCTACATGACTATCCTCGTCAAGGCTGCTTAGAGTCTCCAGAGGATAACCCAATGCTTGTTTGGCCTTCAACAGATTGTCTTTCATCCAGGCCTTGTCTATATCAATAAGGGTTGATTCATATATATTCATTAAGGATTGACTTGAGGATAATTTTGGTTGATTCAGTTATAATATTGTAGAGAATCGCATATAAGATGTGTAGCTTGATATTTGAAATGGACATGGTGGGACTGAGCTTGGGACACCTGGTGAAAGCTCTAGTATTCAATCTAGAGAAATAGTGACTAGATGTTCCAGAAGATGGGGGGGATTATGGAAGTGGTTAGGCCTCTGATTCTTTCCTAGATGATAGGAGTCATTATCTGGGAGAGTCAAGTGGAGCCATGGATGGTCGTAACCCTTCTAATATTGTTGGCCAGATTGGGAAAACAACTGATATGGATCTAGAAGCATTGAATTCTCACCTTGCATAGCCAAGTAATATCCAAGTTGAATCTTCTATTTGTACTATGGAAATGAGGCAACTAAGTACATTTAATAATGAATTTCAATCATCTCCACCTTTAGAGGGAGGAGGATCATTCACAGCTCCTCATGATTTTGGTGAGTAATCTAAGAGCTCTATTACAAATCTCCATTCTGTGGTTCTAGATTCTACACGATCTGAGAGTCAGTTAATAGGTGAAGAATCTGTTTCTCAAGATTTATCAAGGACTAATCTTGAGCCAAGAGAGTCAAAGAGCAGGAGTATGCTTAAAGTAGAGGCAGTAAGTCTCCCATCGAATGAATCATCTAGTTCAACATTGGTTGGCATGGTTAAATAAATCCATTGGTTGGTTGGGAGGTCAGGGGTTCCAACCCTTCTGACCCCATATTTAAAAAAAAAATGTGAGGAGGAAATTGAACAATGGAAAATGGAGAGCCAACATAGAAACCTAGTCACCAGGGATAACAACGAAAATGCAAAAATGGCATATGTAGGTCTCAAACCTACAACCAATTGATCTGATATTATATTGATAAGTATTTCTTCGATAGACAATGACATTTTTATCGCAAAGAATCTGCAAACCAGAATCTGTGTGTGCTGATGGAATTGTATTTCTTCCAGTGGAGATTAATTGTGATACAGTTCCATTAAATGTGCAAAATAGAATCTTTCTTTGAAAGGAAATTTGTACAATTATAGTTGTCATGGAATTTGTAGAAGGTGTTAATTTCTCAGGTTCCTGGTTGCAGATATAAATATTGGTTATGAGGATATTGTAAATACACAGGTCTTGGCTTCCAATGGAGTGCAAGTAAAAAATATCAAGCATCTTGCAGACATGTTGGAAAACTGTGAGGATGAATTTCTGAGATTTGACCTGGAGTATCAATATATTTTTGTTTTGGCAACAAAAAAAAGAAGAAGGAAGAAACTCCTAATATTCTTGCAACACATTGCATACCGTCAACTATATCTGATGATTTGAAAACATGAATAAGAGGTGACATTCCTTACATTTTGATCTGATTATTTGAATGAATATTGTTTATTACTTCCACGACATGATAGGAAAGATGTTAGGTTGGGGATATCGAGAGGGTACTACTCTCTTTGGTCTTGGCTATGACTTTCGACAAAGTAACAGGCTTTAAGGTCCATATTTTGAACCTAAGCTCTGATACCACATGTGAGGACCCAACTATAGGTCCTCTAACAACTACTACACTGATTCAAATAAATTTCGCTAATTTTCATAACAAGTAAAATTTCATGTTTATAAAACATCACAAGCATGAACATAAATTAATTTAATCTACAACATTTATAACTTGTATCAATTTACGTAACTAAAATAAATTATGAATAATACTTGTTCCAATAGCTTAGTTGTGATGCTCCTCAGCCCCATGCTCCTCTTGACTACTTGATTGGATTTACCTCCCAACCAACTAGGAAGTAATTTCTAGGTCAGGAAACCTCCACAGGTTCCCTAGCCCTCCAAGCCCAAGTCCAACTAGATGTAGTGTGTCCAAGTTTAACAAACACTCTCCATATCCAAGTTTGATCTCCCTCCTCTTTCTCCACATCCCTCCTCCAAAACAAAATCCTCCCAAACAAAACCAAACCAAAACCAATACCAAGGATCCCTCCTCTTCTCTCATCATCCTTCCCCTTTTATGTCTCTTCCTCCCATCCACCTCAGCCACCTAAAATTAATGTCATAACTACCTCCTCATCCTTTAATTTGACTCTTCTTACCATATATTCTCCCAAGTAAATTTGACAGGACATTTTGGGGATAAGATATGGATATTTAATTTGGTAATTAATTGGGGAGGAACATATCTTCTCCCAAGAAAATTTGAGATGACATTTTGGGGATAAGATAAGGATATTTAATTTGGTAATTAATTGGGGAGGACCATATCTTATCCCAAGTAAATTTTAGAGGACATTTTGGGGATAAGATATGGATATTTAATTTGGTAATTAATCAGGGAGGACCATATCTTCTCCCAAGGAGATTTTGAGAGGACATTTTGGGGATATGGATATTTAAATTGGAATAATGGAAGGAGACCATATCCTATCCAATATTAAATTTGAAAAGACAAGTTGGGAATTGAATAATAACAATAATAAATTTTATATCAGTAAATAAAAATTACAGTATCTCAAATGAAGGTATTTACCAATATTTCTTGATAATTATAAGTCAATATTTTTAGGTAGTTTAAACACTAATAAAATTTGCACGATAAGATTAAGTGGGGCATTACAACTAGCATAATTTTCATCCACTCTATAGTGGGATATTTGAACATGCATGTGCTCATTAACAATTTTAACTTCACCAAATTCATCAACTATTGTTGAATTCACCAATTCACATCTGACTTTACAGACATCATCCACACGTGTCTCTTCATAGTGGGATTAACCATCATCTTCACCATCCATGTCACATTGGAGTTTTTGAGAATGTATATGCTCTTACTTTGATTCACACACAAAGGATTAAAGTTCTCCCTCTATAATCTTTTATGCGTCTTCTTCATCCACATGAATGTTTGCATAATGGGTTCACTTTTATAGTGTTCATGACATCATCCACATTTGAGTGGGATTCTCCAAGATCTATTGTCCTCTTGGAGTCTTCGTCATTTTGCATCTAGGATATTCTATGCTTCCTGAAAAGATGTAGCTTTTGTTACCTTGCAGAAAAATTTCTTGTTGAATATCTGTTTTATAAGACCCAATGCTGAAGCATCACATACTTCGTCATATGGGTTATTAAACCAATCCTCAATTAACTCTTTACACTGAATAAAAGTTTGCATTTTGACAACCCCCACCCCAAAAAAAAATACCTGTAAAAGTTGATAGTGTTACCAGATCCATCTTGATCCATCCATCCTTTACTTTTTCTGCTTCATCTACTTGTCTTTTAGATTCCTCGGCTACAGTGAGAACCTCTTTGAAATACTTTGAATATTACTTTTGATTCATTTCCATAATCTACTTTAGTATCTCTTTGTGACCCATGATTCCCGTCTTTATTTTTTTCTTCTCGATTCTTTTCTTATTGCATGAGTCTGTATGTAGGCAAGCATTGTCTGGCATATTGAAGTTAGAATGGAATTATGTATACACAACTACACCATGACGCTGATTTCTTTCTCTTTACAATATTTTAAGTAAAGGAGTAGGTACCCTTTGTAGAACATCCATGTTTTATATTGAGAGATTATTTGGTATAAAATTATATTTTATGGATAACATCCCTAATTTAGATTTTCTTTTAAAATCCAGTATCTTCTCATAGTTAATCTTGCAAAAACAACGCATGAACTCGCAATTATCGCTCAGGTTTTTAATATTTTTGGTTTAGTTGTCTTTTCTTTTCTTCAAAATTCTTTTACAATAATTTCCATTTAATTCCTGTAACTTGTTTATTGAATCTCAATTTCAGCTGCAAGGTGGAGGGTGGCAACACAACTCAAAGCCGAGGAAGAGAAAATCTCGCAAATTAAAAAAGCAAAAGCTGGAGCAAAAGGAAACTATTTGTCTGGTTTGGGTATTTCTCATCAACGACAAGGAATTGTGGATAACCTTATGGATAGTGTACTCTTTCTCAGCCAATGTGCCCGAGACAATTGCAAAAGATGTGATGGACATGGTCTTGGTGACACAATATTTTGACGTAATGAAATAGATAGGGGCATCTCCAAAATCATCTTCAATATTCATCCCTCATGGACCTGGTGTAGTCTGTGATGTTGCTAAGCAGATCATAGATGGATTGCTTTAGCCATAAGCTCATTAAACATTATAATGCTTTATGGATACAAAATAAAAATTTGCAGGATCACTTAGTTTCATGAAGGCCAGTTTAGTAATGATATGTGAATTTCCCATCCCAACTTGATATATTATAAAAACAAGTTATTGTGCAGATATTCCTATTGTCAATGTCAATGTGCATTTTTTATAGCGATTTTCCTATATGTGATATTCTAATAGACCCAAAGCAGTTTTCATGACATGTTGAACTTAAGGATAAAAGCACATCATATGCAACAACGTTTATAGTTTACCTCTAGAAGAATTCCTACATATTTTTCAATTTTAGTATTGTTTCTTGAAATGCTTAGTTATAAAATATGCATAAATATATGGTCTTACCTTTTTTTTCCATGATACCGAGTCTACATATGTGTGAGTGAATATAAAATTAGGCAGGTAAATATAGGGATTGGAAGATTGTGTCAAAAGGATTATATATATGTGCATTGCTATCAAATATTTGGTAATGCTCTACTTCCAGCACCCTCGTATTAATAAAAATTGTGCTTCTTGTTTTTTATGTTTATGAACTTTTGTGCAACTATAGTTAGGAATAGAAATATCATTAAACCTATTGGAATATGGAAAGTGTTTAATAATGAAACCGAAACTTTCTTGTAATGGAACAAAATTGGTGTTGTAATAGTGCTATTATTGCATGGGATTGACTTGTTAAATCAGTTAGAGAGTGTGTCAAAGGGAAGGTGGGTTCCATTCCATGTGATATTGAATGAGACGAGATGTTCCTTGAGAGTTTTTGTATTCTTTGTGACTATAAGGAGGACCGTTGTAATGAATTGTCCTAGTGTTTTTCTTGATACCTATGTTTTCTTATATAAATGTGTGTTTCTTTTTTGTTGATTAATTTATACCTGTTATGTATTTTGTTTGTAGATCAGTACTTAACATTGCAAAATGTGCATTAAAAAGAATGAACATACCAGCGAGATAACCATAGAGTGTCTAACCATGTCATTGATCGATGCCTCTTTGTTTGGGTTGGTGCTTTTCCATCTAGAGGAGGATGTCCCTAAAACTTCTGTATGTAGTTTTTCTTGTGTGTGGATCTCCCTTTAAACTTGGAATGAATTAGGACACTAAGTTTCCCTCAAGCACCAAGGAAGCACCTGAGGACACAGAAAAACTTGTAAATAAAATTGTAGAGAGTGGGACTAGTTTCTCTAATTAAGTTACAACAACAAAATGGAAAAGGATGAGAGATAATATGTGCATTGAGTGAAAGAGGGATTAAAAACAAGTGCATAAAAGTGACAACACAAGCCATGCTGCACGAGTTCCTTGAGAAGTAAGACGAAATTCAAAGAACTATGAAAAAGAATGTTGAATCCATCTGATATATTAATATAGAGGAAAGAATTAATTAGAGATACAATAAACCAGCAGATGCCATGCCAATCTCCAACAAGAAATAATTGAAGTGCCATCAAGTCTAGAAGGATGTAAGACTGTGGTGAAGGTGAAGCTCCATTTAAATGTAAGAATGAATCTCACCTCATGCACTTTTGTATCTACTTCTTTGTAGAATCCAAGAGAGAGTAGTGTGTTCTAGGTGTTTGTGTGTGAGAGAGAAATGGATCAAACTGAAGTAGAATCCAAACTGAAGTAGAATGTTCTCTACATGGCGAATGAATTCCCTTTCTGCATGATTGTAAATCACCCATCACCTCCATCACCCCCTTCATACTCTTCCTTTCTCCAAGATAAACAAACTTAATTGCATGCTAGAAGTATAAAATCTACTCAAAATACCCTCATGTGGAGTGAACCTCTTCTCACATTGTTGTTTTTATCTTTCATGTGTTAACCATGGTCCAAATTGATTTTTACAATGATAGTATGATTCTATGCATGCTCTAAACCAATTGCCAGTAAACTACAACAACCTCTATTAGAGCACAACCTTTCTAAAGTATCAACTTATTTATAGTTATGATCAGTTAGCAATTACCTACACTGATTTCCAATAATAATTACAACCACGAGTTGAAGGTAGGCTCTTCTAAAGCACATCCCTCCCTCATAATTCTTGTTTTCCTTTAATAACCAGAGAAATGTTGATAAACATCTCGATTAGAGGGTAGAGCACTAGTTCTCCATGGATGTCACTCATTTCGATTTTTAATAAAGTGAATAAATGCATAAGATAAACAACGAAATCTTGTGGGAAGACAGGTTGCACTCATGCTAATTTTACTTGAGTAGGAGGGAGAAGTCCAGTATTATGATACATGCAATATACTTAACAGAAACCTCCAATATTAGGATATACATGCAACGAAAAATATGTGGGAGATTCTTGTTTGAATTAGAATGATAGTTCAAGATGAGAATAGCATAAAGTAAGTGTGTAACACTAGCAAGAAACCTATTCTAGATATTGTGTTCCACCCTAGCCTAGGAATCACATTTTTAAGGGTTCACATGTGTGCATAAAAAGCACCTCACCTCAAGCCTTGTGCTCCACTATCTGAGAAGATCATCCATGAGGTCAAGTAGTAGTGGGAATTAGCTCTAGGGAAGGTTATAATTCCCCCTACAGAACTTGGCTAGAATTGTAGAGGTATAAAGTCACAGGTAAGAACTATCCATAGCAACATTTCGCAAGGTTCCATAGGGATTTTGAGTCTTCGTTTTTGAGTGAGATGTGTTTCCAATCATTTCTTTGTAATTCTTCAATCTAGCTTCATCGAATATTCCTAACCCTAAACCTAACCCTACTGCACCTAGTGGATATCACCATCACATTTCAAATAAAAGTAAAATTGTTGTCAAATTAAGGAATACTGTTAAGCCATTTTCTCTTTGGATATTCAGCGAGCCAAAAATGAAAAAGGATAATTGTAATTTTGTTTCACCTGATGAAATAAAGAATATAGAATTGATTTCAAAGTGTTGCAGTTATATGCGTAATATATTGTATCATATGTGGGTACATGGAGCAGTTAGAAATCAGTCTACGCCATATACTGAAATGGAGTACAACCCTATTACAAGGCCTATGGTACCAAGTGCAACATCTAGTTTAATCATAGAAATATTTATTGGCTTGTAGCAATCTTCTTCTAGAAAGCAACTAAAAGAGCTTTATTATACTTTGAATTTGAAATGCTTTTTAGAGGATCAAGTGGTGGCTGCAATGAACAACTCAAACTAGGTGATCTCAGAACAAAATACTTTAGTATTTCCAAGAAAAAATAGCATTACTGATGTATCTCTTAATTCCATGAAAACATAACAATTTGATGTATTGAAATGATATTAGGAGATTAGTAAAGAGGATGAAATTAAGTGATGTTATGGCCATACCATTGTATCCATTGATGCTTCGAGTGAAGAGACTTGACACCACAAAGAACATTGAGTTCCCTCCAAGCATTGGTCATCCAAGACAATGTAGTCCTTGTGGTTTGTAGAGAGTCTTCTCGCTCTAACATTGGGTTCTTCAAACCAACTCTACACAAGGTCATTACAAATGTAAAAAATTAGCAAGACACAAATTTGGTAGTAAATTTGGCCAAAATAAGAACTAGTGGAAACAATTTTCACAATCCTTATTTTGAAACCAACATTATAAGCTCCTTAGCATTATGATTAGTCGTCACTATTCTTCCCAAGTCAACAAACTCAGCTCCGCCTTGACAAAGTATAATTGCATAAAAGGAATGGCAGTCTCATGCCAATAGGTCTCCTATGATGAATGCACAAAAACCTAGTACATAGACCATTTTTCTCTTCACTTAGCTACCCAGGGCTTATTTCCCTTTCCAAATATCAATAATTCATTTCCAATAAAATATAAAATAAGAAAAATATTTTACTATAGTCTAAAACGTGAAGATGCTGATATCATGCCACAAAGTGAAAGGAAAGCAAATGTCTTTCCTCAAACAACCAAATATATAAAGAAAACAATAATAATTATAAAAATAAAACTAGATCTACTGATTTATGCATGAAATGAGTCAAGTGACTAAAAAAATTTGACCAAAACAATCCAAAAATTTCAAACTTGACAAAATGCTCTAAACAAGCAGCAAACAAATTGCTAAAATTTTAGAAGATATCAGATCTAGACATCAATACAATTTCATGTGCTTGAATAAGCCCATTGTTGCTTAGTGTTAGACTTCTTAAATTAGTTATTTGTCATTTAATACTAGGGCACTATCTATGTGAAAAGAAATAGGTCCCAAGTTCATCAAATCTAACTTTATTTCCAATCAAAGATCAAATCCAAAGGATAGTAACTCGTTACTCTAGGATGGTTCTAAAGTTAAATACACAAAATAACAAAAAATAAAGATATGATAAAAAATAGACCTGCAAGATTGTATTGGTCGAGTGTGACAAGAACACCAATAACTAAGGCAAGAGAGATTTACAAAATGTGGTAGTTACTAGTGTTTGTCTATTGTGTGATTAGTGGTATGGTGGAGAGACCTACCAAGAAGGGACACTGGTCTCGGGAAAGTATAGTAAGGAGATCCATAGAGCATTTATGTAAAACTAATATGAGAAGTGTTGTCTTCAAGTTAGGTTATGTTATGGTAAAATTTTGTTGGTGATAAGTGGTAAAAAAGCACTTACATCAATAGGTAAAAAGTAAATTCAAGGCATGAGTTGGACTAACTCATGCTATCTCATCCCTTAATGGTCCTGAGGACATGTGGGGAACTGAACAACTTAGTAGCTGAAAGACTTGAAAGCATGGCTGACAAATCACTGACAAGAAATGGCTAAAAAATGACTTGAAAGTCTTCTTAAATTAGTTATTTATCATTTAATAATAGTTAGACACTATCTATTTGAAAAGAAATAGGTCCCAACCTCATTAAATCCAGCTTTATTTCCTATCATGAATAAGAAACAAACAATGTAATGATTAAATATCAAGCATCAATCTTAAAATAACACACATCAAAGTAATGTCGTTGTAATGTTATAATGAAAAATACAAATATAGAACCTATTTTTACCCGAATTTGACATATAGTAATCTTGCATGATCAATGGAACATGTATACCAAAATAAGAGTCCTAAGGTATTTCAATTTCCCAGTTCTCATCTTGGTCCTCATTTTCTAAATTGTGAACATGAACTTCTCTAAATGAACTGTCATTATTATCCTCCAAATCATTATGTTCTATATCAAGTTCATTAGAGAGATTTGTTATATTGTTTTCTCCCCTTCTATCACGATCTGTTCGCCAAAGAGTTAGCTCTCTTTCATATGGAAAATTGCTAATGTTGTACTTTGTTACATATAATATTAGACATGTATCCACATTTTTATCAAGATCTTTCCTCAAATTCAACTTCAATAATGATAATGCACTAAACATTCTTTCATCCTCAACTGATCCCAAAATCATGGTTTGACACAAATCTGCTAATTTGAAATATTCTTATATGTTTTCTTGCAGGTATTGGCTAACACTTAAAGTAGTCCATAATCTTGTTATAGCACCACTTTAATTAGGATTCTCCAAAAAAAGGATATTGCTTCCACATTGTTTCAGCAAAGCATCCAGCTTGTTGATACAATTTTGATGAATCTAAAATGCCTTCAATTTGTTCTCCATGTATTGAGACTTTCTTCCAAAAATGGTATACTAAACATTTTAATCTTTTCTAAAAATCAGCATTTAAAGTTCTTGGACATTGACAATTGTTCCAATATTGAGGGTATACCACACACATGGCATCCAACAATTCATTTCGAGGAAATCATTCTCTTATCTCTAATGATAGTGATCTTGCAATTTCTATCAAATTTTGTCTCACTGAAATCACAATATTATCAAATTGGTCTCTTAACAAGGGGCAATCTTTGGTGATTTGTCCCGTCTTACTAATATAATGAAAGGGAACCATATACCCATGCACTGTGATACATAATATCCCTTTTTCAGCAAACGTAAAAACAAATTCAGTATTTTCTATATTGATGATCTTAGTCCAACTTTTAAACTTTGGACCAGTAAAAGAGTCTGGCATAATATACAAATGATCCAATGTAAGACATGCTGATTTTCTCACATTTGTGTATTCCACAATATACATTGTGTGATTTTGAGACATTTTCATGAGGAAATTCATTTCATGTAGCATAGGAAGAATTCCAGCCAATATCAGTAATGAAGAAGATCTTGAGCTTTGTCTATATTGTAGCAATTTTCATTCATCAACAATACCAAAGATTTGAACTCACTAAATAGTCTTTGCACTGGTCCATTTAAAGAGATCCATCTTGTATCAATATATTTCAGTAGTTTTTTTTTCCATCCGTAACACCATATGCAAATTGATGAAACTATAAATATCATTTGGGACAACAAGAAAAGTATGCATGAGTCTCACATACAAGAACTTCAACATTTGAAACTGATGGAAACTTGCTTACTATTTTTAATGCAAGATTCATCCTATGAGCCATACAATGAATATTAAGTATATATGGTGAAGTTGATAGTTGTAGCCTAACACAAAGGTTATTCCATTGTCCTTGCATTACTGATGCTCCATCTTCTCCAACACATACCAACTTTTTTGTAATCATTAAATGATCCATACAAAATTCCTTCAAACCGTTAATAACAAGTTCATAAATATTTTCAGTTGTAGAAGTCTCTCTCATGTTTTTAATCCGAGGTAGATAGGAATTCCTAATATGGTCATTAACGATATAAATGCTCATGCAAATCCTTGAAGTATTATCTATAGTCATAACCTCATCCAAAGACAATGTGAAAAACCTAGCATTTGCAATCTTCTCTTTGAAATCATCCTTTTCTACTTGAGCTAGATATCTTGCCCATTCCCAACCACTGGTTACATACCAATGAGAGGATGGAAAGTTTGACACTTGAAGAAAAGATATAAATTTCATGTGATCTGGATAATCTGTCATAGGAAGACCTTTAGATAAGATGTCAAATATAGTGCTCAATTGTATCGTCTTGGATAAAAAAATTCTTTTGATCGTCTTTTAAAATAGAGATATGATGATTCCTCCACTTGGCTCAAGTTTCCTCTTACCTATTAAATATTTTTTATATTCTACATATTCAACATGTCAACATTCCTCAGAAGATTTCCATCTAACAATATATTTCTCCTTACCATTTACAATTTTTTTTCATACACCTTTCTTGCATGATTTTGTATTGTATCTAGCTTCATCTGAAATTTCACTACCTTTTCAGTTTTCCAACTACACACAATACATCTAACTTGTCGGAAAACCTTGTTCTCATTTGTAGGAGGTATTTCTTCAATAAATGGAAAACTTGAAACCAATTTTTCTTGGAATTGTCTCCCTATGGTCCACTGGCCTCTTTTCCTTTTTCACGAATGGATTGTGTCACCTTCCAAGGAAAAACATTTAACATTTTCATCACCAATTTCTATTGAAACTGCATTTATCTCACCCTGATCTCTTGAAGAACCTATTATTTCATCGATCATATGGATATCAAATGCATTTCCACAAGACTTAACCTCTCTCTCAGTAATAGATTGTTCAAAGGAGCTTGAATCATGAAGAGAATGTGTATTTTTGGATGGACCCTTTTGAATGTATGATAATACATCCATTTGCCTTGGTGGTTTCTTCCCATGATTATATTTTGACATCTCACTAAATATTCCACAAGTAAAATTTCAAATCGATCTGCAAGCCTGCATCAATATTTTCCAAGCATTGATATATACTTCATATAAATTCACTCGTTCATAGAAAATAGAATTTTACTTTGCAAAATAATTTTTGAGTCAATATTGAAAGAACATGTTTCAGAAATTGAATTTTGAGGAAAAATGGAATTTCAAAAAAAATATTTAACAACGATAATGGGAAACGATTAACTTTAAAGACATAAAATATAATAATTCATTTGTATAACATTGAAACAACATCATCCTTGCAGGTCTATATCATTCCATTTGTTTTACTAGTTTGGCTTGGGTCGATATCCATGCTAAATATCTATGGGTGGCCTTTGAATCATTCCCATTCCATGCAGTCAATTTTTTGGACAAATTCTAATAGAAAAATTAGTGACTCTTTGAATTATGTGTAGAAAATAGAATATTAATCCTCATGGATTTGAATGTAGGCATGATATAGAATGAGTAAATTTCATATGGGCTTGTTGTAGAATTCCCTTGACTTTTTACATTTGCGTAGCCATCTATCATGCTAAGAAGTGGGTGAATCAATTAAATTTTCATGTGTTGAATGGGAATTCTATGTGAGCATTTGTAATTCCATTTGCAATTTGAATCACAAATCCCATCTCTTCAATAGCACTAACACTTTTATTGGTTCTTACTAGATCAACACACTTCTCTCTATCTCGATGATTTAGGGTTTCTCAGGGCCATATTGAGTGGGGTTCGTCACACAACTTTTGCTCCCTTAATCCAAATATATAAGAGTAGGGATGGATGGGTGTGAATGTGAAACGAAAATTTTGTTGTACAAATAGTTGTCATTGTTTTTGGATGTGAAGAATAATTTGATTTATATATAATACAACAATAACCATTTCAATATATGAGCAGGGATAAGATATTGGTCTATGCATATATTTTTCCATTATGAGATGGAAATTTGTGTATGTGGATGTTTTTGGATGTGAAGAATAGTTTTATTTATATCTCACTATAGCAATTTCAACTATGGCTCGAATTTACAAAATTTGTGCAGGAAGGAAAAATTTATGTCATGTATAATATCCCCGATTCATTAGCACCAAGAGAAGCACTTTGGTAAAAATTGAAAATTTAATTTTGAAATGTGAGAATGGGGGCGGGTTGAAATTTTAATTTTGAAATATGAGAATGGGGGTTGGCACAATATGTTTCTAGAGCATTCAAGTATATTTTTTTCATTGTCAATGAGATTATGGATGTTGGAATATACAGTGCCGAATTCGTCTTCAACACATCATCATGATGTTGCGAAAAGGGTAGAAGAGGGATTTCTTAGGGAGAGAGTAGGGTGCATGCTCAAATATATATGTGTACAAGATTTTTCTTTCTAGACCCATTTTTGGCAAAGGTAGATGACACTGTGTTGGGCCATATGTTGTTTGAGATATTATGGGATGCCCATTGCAACATTGCAGAATAATGTCATGTTTGAAGATATGACACAGGCACAAGCCAAGTGAAAAGGGACTTGACAAATTTTTGTTGTAACACACATTTTATTTTGGAGAAGAGGTGGAAGAACGATTGATTGGTTATGCTAATAATGTGAAGTTCATTTTTGGGTTGTGTTATATTCTTTCCGTAACTAGCCCATGTAGTTAACTGAAGGGGTGGAGCCCCGCCTTCGTTGCATCGATTGTGTAGCAGGGGGAGTAATAGGGGGTTTGAGGGGTGCAGGTAACCCCATCCTATGGTTTCCAGGGTAGCACACTAGGAAATTTTGGTTTTGGACCATATGTTAGGCTGGGTGGACCTACCTATGGTTTTGTGCATAATTTTTGCACATGGTTTTGGACGCAATAGTTTTCCGTCCATGGTTTTGGACGCGATGGTTTTCAGTCCATGGTATTAGATGCTACGGCATGTATAAATATGTATTGTAACATTTAAAGGAACATAATGAAAAATCAAGCTGGTAGTCCCGATTTTGGGATCCAGGGGAAAATCTCTGTGTATATGTGTTTTATTTGTTATGCTCTCGCATTGTTTATTTTTTATGTTTTAGAATTCGCATGCAGGTAATTTCTATACAGGGTTAAAACCTACATTTGGTATCAGAGTTGTTTTGGCTTCAAGGGGATGCCTTTGTTGTTGAGGGGTTTTTCTCGGGCCTGTGGTAGACCCTGTTCAGTGGGAGATCTACGGGATCGATTCTAGTGGTGAAAGAATATGGTGAGCAATGGAAAAATAGAGATCAAGAAATTTAATGGTTAGAGTTTTGAGTTATGGAAACTCAAGATGAAGGAACTTTTAGTGGATAAAGATCAGTGGATCGCGGTAGATCTAGGTACTAAACAAACGGGAGTGTCTGATGAAGAATGGAAGAAGTTGGATTGGAAGGCTAAGAGCACAATACGATTGTGTGTCTCAGATTCAGTATTGCTGAACGTATCAGGGGAAGCTACAGCAAAGGCTTTGTGGGTCAAGTTAGGGACTTTGTAGCAATCTAAGTCTCTGGTGAATAAACTGTTCCTACAAAAAAAGTTGTATAACCTGAGGATGAAAAATGGAGACTCAGTGACAGAACATTTGAACGCATTTAATATTGTGGTAAGTCAGTTATTATCTATTGATATTAAAATTTCAGATGAAGATAAGTGCATCAAATTTTTTTTTCTCTACTAGATCCATGGGATAGTCTGGTTATTACAATAGGTGGCAATGCAACTGCCTTGCAGTTTGATGAAATAGTCTCATCCTTGCTGATGTAGGAGATGAGATGGAAAAATATGGAGATCCAGAATGGTGATTCCTTGTCTATACAAGGACAATCCTAGAATAGAAACAAAAATAAGTCATCGAGTGGGAGATCTAAATCTAGAGGTAGATCTAAATATCCAAGAAAACCTGTAAAGGTGGTGTGCTGGAAATGCAGAAAGGAAGCACACTACAAAAGGGACTGTAAATCTAAAGCTCCTGATAGAGGAAAGGGATCTGATGATTCTCCTTCTGCAGAGGCAAAATCCACCTTAGATGAAGGTGGGGATGTGTACTTGGCTTCTTCAAGTACACATGTAGATCATGATGCATGGTTGATTGACTCAGGTGCATCTTTCACTTCACTCCCCATAGAGAGTGGTTCTGTGAGTATGAGAAATATGATGGTGATGATGTCTTCATGGGGGATGACAGGAAGGCTAGAATCGTTGGTCGTGGAAAAGTAAAGTTGAAGTTGCAAGGTGGAAGGATTAGAAAAATTCTGGGTATTCTGCATATTCCTGCATTAGCTAGAAATCTAATTTCTATTAGCAAGATGGATGATGCAGGTGTAAAATCAGTGTTCGAGAAGGATACTTGAAATATGGTTCAGGGCGCAATGGTATTGATGTGGGGAGTTCAAATTGGAACTCTGTACAAGCTACAAGGTAGCACTGTTGTTGATGGGTGCAACAGTTCTGTGGTTCCTAAAAGTGGAGGAGAAAATCTAGTGGTCTCTGGAGAGAAGATCATGTTGTGGAATCAAAGGCTTGGACATATTGGAGAGAAGGGCCTTCGAATACTTCATGGTAAAGGTATGGTATAAGTTATGAGTAGTAGCTCTTTGGATTTTGATTTCAGTGAAAATTGTGTATATGGGAAGTAGAATCGGGTGAGTTTCCCCTATAGTGGTAAGAGGGCGAAACATATATTAGAGTTTGTGCACAGTGATGTGTTTGGACCTGTGAAGGTTCCATCACTAGGTAATTCTATGTAGTATGTATCCTTTATAGATGAATTCTCAATGAATACATCAATATATTTCCTTAAGAAGAAATCCGAAGTCTTTGACAGGTTTAAAGAATTTAAGGCTCTGGTGGAAAACCAGAAAGAGAAGAAGATAAAGGTGTTGAGGACAGATAACGGTGGAGAGTTTTGCAGTAAAGAATTTGAAGAATTCTATAAGAAGTGTGGTATAGCACGACAGAAGACTACTCCATACACACCTGAGCAAAATGGAGTTGTAGAAAGAATGAACAAGACATTTATGGAAAGGGCAAGAAGCATGTTCAATGGTGTCGGGTTAGGACAGGAATTTTGGGTAGAGGCGGTGGAGACAATATGTTACCTGGTCAACAGATCACCTTCATCAGTGTTGGAGGATAAGACTCCACAAGAGGTATGGACTAGTAAGAAACCCTCTCTTTCACATCTGAGGGTATTTGGATGGGATGCATATGTATATGTTCCAAAGGAGAAATGAACCAAGTTGGATAGTAAATCTGAAAAGTGCATCTTTATTGGGTATAATGATCGTTTAAAGGGTTATAAGCTTTGGAACCCAGTAACAAGGAAGGTTGTGTACAGCCGAGATGTGGTGTTCAGAGAATTAAAATATGTTATTAAACATGAATTCCAACCAAAGGAACCTGAGAAGATAGAGTTTGAGCTAAAGGAGGAAGAATCAGACTCTACGACAGAGGAGGAATCAGAAGATGAAGAGCCACAAACTCCAGGTGTGAGAAGATCAGTTCAAGAAAGAAGGTGGCCAGAAAGGTATAGTCCATTTGCCTTCTGTTCAAATTTTTCTTTATCTATTACTGACGATGATCCTAGAATTGTGAAGGAAGCAGTAGATTTAGAGGATGAAACTCTGGAAAGAGGCCATGGTTAATGAAATGGCATCTTTGCACAAAAATGAGGCTTGGGATCTGGTGGAGTTGCCGGCTGGAAGGAAACCCATTGGCAGAAAATGGGTGTTTAAGAAGAAGAAAAATGCAGAAGGAAAGGTGGAGAAATACAAAGCTCAGTTGGTAGCAAAAGGTTATTCCCAGGTGTCGAGAATTGATTTTGGTGATATTTTTTCTCTTGTTGCCAAGGTAACTTCTATTAGATTAGTTTTATTTGTTGTTGCTACTTTTGATTTTGAGGTAGAATAGATGGATGTGAAGACAACATTTATTCATGGGGATCTGGAAGACGAGATTTACATGAAGCAACCTGAAGGATTCACGGTGAAGGGTAAGGAAGAACTGGTATGCAAGTTAAAGAAGTATTTGTATGGGTTAAAATAGTCACCAAGGATGTGATATCAGAAATTTAATACATTTATACAGGGACTTGGCTTCACTAGAATCAAAGTAGATCATTGTGTGTATTTTGAATTAATTGGTGACCATGTTATTTATCTAGTCTTGTATGTGGATGATATGTTTCTAGTTAGAAATGAGAAAGAAATTATCTAGGATTCGAAGACCCATTTGTCCTCCAAATTTGACATGAAAGATCTTGGTGTTGCAAACTATATTTTGAGCATGGAAATTGGAAGAGATTAGACAAAGAGGAAGCTCTGGTTAAAACAGAGGAAGTATGTGGAGACAATATTGCAGAGGTTTAATATGTAGGATAGTAAACCGGTGAAGGTTCCTATTCCTGTAGGTGTAAAGTAATTTGTTGAACAGTGTCCTAAGGCACAAGAAGAGGAAGAGGACATGTCTCGTGTTCCATATGCAAGTGTAGTCGATAGCCTAATGTATTCGATGGTATGTACTAGACCAGACATTGCACATGCAGTGGGAGTATTAAGCAAGTTTATGTCAAAACTAGGGAAGGAGCACTGGACAACAGTGAAGCGGGTTTTTAGGTATTTTCTTGGCACTAGTGATTATGGTTTGTGCTACCAAGGAAGATGAGGATTGGACAAAGTGTCGGATATTCATGGCTTTGTTGATGTAGAATAGGTTGGAGATGTGTATTAGAGAAGATCTACAAGTGGGTATGTGTTTAATCTATTTGGAGGTGCAGTCAGTTGGATGAGTAAGAAACAATCTATAGTGGCACTATCAACTACAGAGGTAGAATACATGGTAATCACTCATGCAAGCAAGGAAGTAGTTTGGTTGCAAATATTGTGTTCAAGTATGGGGTTATACGTGGAGCTATAAGGATAGACTATGACAACCAAAGTGCAATTTTATTGGCAAAGAACCTTGCATATCATTCAAAGACAAAGCACATTGATGTTTAGTATCACTTTGTGAGGGATATGATAGAAGATAGAAAGGTGTTGTTGGTAAAGGTGGACACTTTGAAGAATACTGCAGATGCATTGACAAAATCTGTGAGCTCTGAGAAGTTCTCTTGGTGTAGAGAAACAATGGGAATTGCAGGGTTGGATAAGTAACTAAGCTCTCTTGTGCCCCGTTGTGGAAAGAAAACAACAAGTGGGAGAATGTTGGGTTGTGTTATATTCTTTCCATAACTAGCCCATGTATTTAACCGAGGGAGGCAGAACCCCCTCTTCGTTGTACCGATTGTGCAGCAAGGGGGGTCACAGGGCGTTTGAGGGGTGCAGGTAACTCCACTCTATGGTGTTAGGGGAAGTACCATAGAAAATTTTGGTTTTGGACCCTATGTTAGGTTGGGCAGACCTACCTATGGTTTTCTGCATGATTTTCGCACATGGTTTTGGACACGATGGTTTTCGGTCCATGGTATTGGATGCTTCGAAATGTATAAATATGTATTGTAACAATGAAACTAACATAATGAAAACTTGAGCTGGTAGTCCTGGTTTTGGGATCCAGGGGAAAATCTCTATGTAAATGTGTTTTATGTGTTATGCTCTTGCATTGCTTATTTTCTGTGTTTTAGAATTCGTATGCAGGTAATTTTTGTATGGGGTTAAAACCTACATTCATTTTTATTGGTAATGATATAGATGTCGTTCTTATGACTCTATTTTTTAAGAAAGAAATAAACAAAATGGGTTTTCCTTCTTATTTATTAGTTATCCGGGTAATGGAATTTACAATGTTTGCAACCTCCAATGAATGTTGTTGTTACAACATTTAAAATCAAAACATTACCAAGTTCTCTTTATCTCCCAAGTCCCATTAGTTTGAGTCTCAGTTGCGCCCACATTCATTGTACAAACTAGCTATCAATGGTTCCTCTTAAAACTACGAATTATGGTTACCCTGTTTCTGCATTTTCTCTACTCCACACACACACACACACACACACACATATAGTAGGATTGGTGGACTTGTTTTGGGAAGAAGGAAGATGACACTTTGAACATCATCTAAACCCGATGTGGAAATAGGAATGAGAATTTGCAAGTTTGGTCTTTCCCCCTCTTTCAAGGTAAGGTAGCAAAATCAATTGTGACATTGGATTTTTGGTTTTTGATGCATGAAATATTGATGAGCCAAATATTTGAAAAATTGTTCACTGCTCTTCCACACTATTAGTCTTAATGATTAAAAAAGAATGAAGTGCTTCACTTGACCCATGTTGGCTCCAAAAAATATATTACACAAATCCAATGATAGAAAATATGTCCAACTGTGAAAGTACCCATTCTAAATTCGATTTTGATGGATCAAAAAAATATATTTCATGCTAGAAAAACCACAAATCCAATGACAGACAATATTTACACTTGTGAAAGTCTCCTTTCTAAATACAATTTTCATGGGTCAAAAAAAAATATTTCACGCAATAAAAACCGCAAATCCAATGACAGACAATATGCCCACTTGTGAAAAGCCTCACCACACCACAAATCCAATGACAGACAATATGTCCAACTGTCAACATCTCCATTCAAAATATGATTTTTATGGGTCAAAATAAGATATTTCATGCTGTGAAAACCACGAATTGAATGACAGACAATATTCCCACTTGTGATAGTCCCACCACAAATCCAATGACAGACAATATGTCCACTTGTGAAAGTCTCCATTATAAATTCGATTTTCATGGTTCTTCAAGAGGTTGCCCTAGCAAATGTAGGTTTTGAGTTTGTAATTACATATCACATGGAAGACACATCCTATGTTGCTATAGGAAATATAGGCTAACCTACCAAGAATTATATCGACGTTGTGGTAGCCAAGAAGGAGCTAGGGCATCCATAAATTTGAATGCAGATGTGTAGAGTTGGAAGGGGACTCAAAACTCAACTAAGATCAATTAAGGAATCAACAAACTTCCATGAACCATTGGAGGTTGGAGTCCATTGTTATAAATTAAAAGGGTGCTTCCCTCATCACCAATTTGGAACTCAAACATGCAAGGAGCAAGAAGGACAGGTGCAACAAGATATCTATATATGTGGAGCATCCTCCAAGGGGATATGAAAAGACAAACTTCACTTCCTGATTGATGCATATAGGAATAATGTGGGAGGATCAAGGTTCTTTAATGATGGAAATTCAAGCCATCAATCCACCTTGCCACAAAATGAATAATCGGGAAGGATCCATCCATCATGGCACTTAAAAAGTGCCTCAGAGGTGTGGAAACCCCTTCATCAAATTAACCATCAATGGAGAATGAAACCTAGAGCCAAGTATGATGAATGAGGTTAATGTGTTAAGTCAATGACAAGGAGATAGTTAAGATGCACACCTCACTATCTCCAACGCGCCACACAAATTCTTAAACTTGTGTTTTCATTATATGGAACTCTACTCGCATTCTCTCTCTCTCTCTCTCTCTCTCTCTCTCTCTCTCTCTCTAATGTGTTAAGTCCATGACAAGGAGATAGTTAAGATGCATGCCTCACTATCTCCATTGGTCTACACAAATTCCGAAACTTATGTTTTTCAGTTTATGGAACTCTACTCTCTCTCTCTCTCTCTCTCTCTCTCTCTCTCTCTCTCTCTCTCTCTCTCTCTCTCATAATGTTGTCTATCTTTGTTCCTGTTTGAGCATCTCTTTCTATGATGGAGGATCCTCTCTAGGTTTCTTTAGTGCATTAGTAAAATATTGAGTCTACCTCCTTGTTTGACCGAGGTTATTTTTGTGATAGTTATCGTGGAGGATCCTATCTAGGTTTCTTGTGTATAATTGAGTCTTCCTCTTCACCCAAGCATCCACCACATCTATGTGGCCCTTGGAAGCATCCCTTCCTTACTCCTACTTGAAATAGAAATTTGTTATTCACTTCCAACAAACAAGACATTGCTACTTCTAGACAGAGTTTTGGGAACTATACCTTCTTCTTGGGGTTGGGGAGGAGTTTTGGGAGCTATAACTTCTCCTTGGGGTTGTGGAGGAGCTTTGTAGCTATACCTTCTGCTTGGGCTTATCATTTGACATGACCCAATCTTAATCGGAGTGTTGGGTATCCTTCCTTTTTTGGGGGTATTCTTCTTCTTCTTTGGTGTTCCAACCAATTATGTATTATCCACTTTTCAAAATTCACTTTTCCCTCTCCGAATTCAACGAAGTTCATGATTTTGATTTCAAAGATATTAAGAATTTCTCCAATGGTTAAGCCTTCCCCTTCCAAAATTGACTAGTAGTCTTTTTGTTTTAGAATCCAACCCCTCACATTTACAAAATGTTGGAATAACTAAGCCAAATGACAAGGGCCTATTTTTAGTTAAAAAATAAAACTGTCTTTTTCAATAATAAAATAACAAATTAAAAATAGTTCTTAAACTCTCCATAGAATGAAATACGAAATCAGTTGAAAAGCCTTGAATGGTTGGAAGGTTGCTGGAAATTGTTGGCTGCAAATAGTTGCAAACGACCTTAAAGTTGCCACTTGTCTTTAATACTACCAACTATGTCTTGCAAATATGGAATTGCGGATTTAGTGCCAAGTAAATTGGGATGTGATTGTCACATTAGTCCACAAAATTTGGAGTAAATTTTTACCTGTTGATTTCTCCTAAAATGCTTTGTC
Source organism: Pinus taeda (assembly GCA_000404065.3). NCBI lineage: Eukaryota > Viridiplantae > Streptophyta > Pinopsida > Pinales > Pinaceae > Pinus > Pinus taeda. Next base: position 69,926 of record APFE030524586.1, read on the forward strand.
ATCGATGGATTTGGATGATTAAACAGTTGCTTGAAAATATGGGAATGATCTAATTGTTAAACTAATGCCTAGAAACATTTATCACACCAATTTCTAGAACATTCACCTAAATTTTTGCCACAATTCTTGCTTCATATGTGATCCAAAAAGTATACTGCAACAATATTTATTTTGTAGATAAAGTTAATATTACTATACTAGCTCCCAGAGGTTATGTCATAACAAAATAATATGTGATTTCTTGACAAATATCCTCACTTTGGAACGCTCTACCTATTGATATTCTTCCTTGTATTCTTTGTTGACCATTCATATCATCATAGTGACCAAGGTATATTTGAACAGAAGTGATCACTACTTGCTCAACAATTCCAAATTCTACAGTGTTCCCATATAAACATTTTGATCTTTGCACAACAAGTTATCTTGCCATCATACTTTTCCCTCATCCTACTAATTCGCCACTCTGTATCAGCAAGCCCCAAGATGTCCTCTAGCTGGATCATACGTATACCCAAACAATGAAGAAGGTGGAATACCATGGATGAACAAGGTCATAGTGAAGGGAAACAACAATTTAGGAATGGAAAACACTAAAATCCAACATTATTGTGAATGTCTACTTCTCATCTATCCACAGGAGAATATTTGCAATTATTTTATTTTTATTTTTACAATCATTTTGTAAGCCTTGGATGGCTGGTTAAAGTTTTGAATATTTATAATGGGCACTTCACATAAAATAATAGATGGAATATTTGGTTTTTACAATCCTCTTCCTGCAATATGTTACGAATTTCCTCCCTAAACCTGAATAAATCCACGAACAAACGCAGAACCAGAGACCAACTCTTTTTATCCTAAGATATATATTAACACTTGGAGTTTCCTGTAATTCTTCCTTGACTCCATGGCTCTTATAATTTTGTCTTGTTGGGGCCTAACCTAGGTTCAGAGTTTAATTAGCCAAAAAAATCCTTGTACTACTGGCCCTTTCAGCAACAGTCTGCAGGGCGTGGACTAAGGTCTCACCCGAAGCAGTATGGGAGGGTGCTAGAACCAGGTTTCACACCCTTGAGATGTCTGAGAGGTTCCACTGGTCCCACTGTTTGTCCCTATGTGCAGGTCACTTCACGCACTTACCTGTTCCTCACGACCTAATACACTGCCTTCGCACAACCCTAACCAGGGGCTGTGGAGCTTCCACAGTGCTAGAGCTATACTCTGCACTGTTACCCGAGATCTTAATTATCTTCCTATACCAGTTAATTACCTCTATGTACTTGGATGTCTTATGTTATAATTATTTATACAAAACATTCTTATAAGTTTGCGTAGCAAATAAATTTTATACTTGAAAATTTTACCCAATCATATATTAAAACAGGAAAGCATGCACATAAATATGGTAGACTTATCTTTATTGATTATTCCAATGGTTACAGACTCAACCTACCCTGTCCACTCAGTTGCAAGCGTCCACACACTCAATTGCGGACTAATAGGCCTCTGCGCACTCAGCTGTAGAGCCTTCCCCTACCCTATGACCCAAAGACACACTTTACAATTTTTGTTAATCACATAGACTTCTCATGCTCTTATGCCTCCTTTTCTACAGTTAGAGCCTAGCTCTATTTATACAATTCAATGGTCCGTGGACCATGGTTAGGTCTATTAAGTCGACATTACATTGCAAAACGAGGGCGGACAACCTTGTGACTCTATCATAATTTTGCATTTCGCGCCCACAATTCGTGGAGCTTTTAGAAAAATATTTGGTCAAAACTTGGGCTTTTAGCCCCAAAACGTGCCTTCAAGGGATTCTGTGCCCAACAAGCCCCCAACACAAACATCGTGACTCGCCCTTGAGTCACTCTGTTAGCGCGGAGTCCTTCCCACTATGCTCGAACTACTACAAGTTTGAAATTAATAGACTTATCAAAAAGGCCATGAGAAGTCCACCCAAGTATCATCAAACTCAAGTGTGTGCCCTTCTCCAATATGTCCATGAGTCATGCCAGGTACTTAGCCAATTTATCCATATGATTAAAGCATGACTTATTCCTCCGCAATGATCATCACGTTCCTCCCTTATCGCAGGCATTTTCACCTTCTGCCATAAGGTCACAAACAACCCCGATAAGTTCTACAACATCTAATGGTCCTTGCCTCTCTATACAAGGCTTCATTATATACATCCATGGTAAGATCCTCCATTGCATCGACAAGCTGATTTTTCCCTTCCTTACATATGGCCCATCTACCAAAATCTCAAATGGAACACAAGTATAAGTATTACTTACTTCATCATGAGGCTCCTCCATGTGAGTATCCTCATCCACCAATGTCTGCAAACTGCACGATCTTGGTCCAACCTGAACAAATTTAATTTCCTCCTCCATTATTTTCATGCCTACAACATCCTCAAACATCATGGCTTCCTCTCCTTTGTCATTGCAATCTGCAGCTACATCCTAATCGATTTCCCAACCAAGTCGAAAAGTTAGTATTCAACATTCCTTTCCAAGACTTCAAGCTCACCTCGAATCCGTGGGTTCTCCTCTGTCATCAGATTCAAATTGTATAAGATCAATAAGAGCTTCCCTTCACATTCTTCCAAACCTACCATATCTTGTTGTTCATCTTGGCCCAAGCACGAAGCTTCACCCCTGCTAAACCTGTCACGAAGTGTAACACTTCCTTTGTTATGCCTGGTTCAACTGAATCAAGCTCTAATACCACCTGTCATGAAGTGCAGTGGGATCAACGTTTCGACAAATTTGATTCTCTAAATTAGGGATCTAATACCATTTTTCACGCCCTTCTCCAATATTTCCATGAATCATGCGGAGCACTTAGCCAATTTCTCCATATGGCTAAAGCATGACTCATTCCTCTGCAATGATCATCACGTTCCTCCCTTGTCATGGGAATTTTCACTTTCTGAAATAAGGTCACAAATAGCCCCAAGAAGCTCTACAATAGTCAATGGTCCTTTCTTATCCATACGAGGTCTCATCATAGATATCCATGGTAAGTTCCTCCATCACATTGGAAAACTGATTTTTCCCTTCCCTACATATGGTCCATCTACCAAAAGCTCTAATGAAACACAAGTATAAGTAGTACTTGAGTTTCAGAATTAATCCCATGGTCTGCAGATGAAATGAGGGTAAACAACCTTGTTAGTCTATCATAATTTCGCATTCTGCACCCATAATTCGCAGAGTTTTTACAAAAATATTTTGTAAAAACTTGGGCTTTAAGCCCCAAAACATGCCTTGGGGGGATTTCATGCCCAACAGCCCCCCAACAGAAACATCGTGACTCGCCCTTGAGTTACTCTGTCGGTGTGGGGATCTTTGCATGAAGTCCTTCCAACATTGCTTGAACTGCTGCAAAGTCGGCAGTGCACTAAGCCGCTGCCTACTGGATCTGCTACATGGGTTGTTCCGAGACTGCGGTGTCAAAAGTGATTCTCTGCATTTGTGCCTGTATCCCCCGCATCTGTGTGAACTTGCTTTCAATTTCTGCTATGATGGTGAATTCGTCATCGATCCAAGGCTAAACGCGTGCCTTCAGGACTGCTTCCTTGTGTCATGCCGCGCCCACTTGTTCTTTTAGCGCTTTGGCCTAGTATATCCACATGAGCCTCTGAGTTAGGGACACCATTTGCACAATTCATTTTATGCTGTCATATTATTGTTCGAGTTCTCACCTATATCTATAAGTGCTGGATGTTGGGGTCCTCCTACAGATTTATGAGGACCTCAAATGAATATTCCAACATGCTAGTTCACTCTCGGACTATATTGCCAATCTCATCTAGTCCCGCTGTAATAGCACTATCACATTGTTCACTTCTGGAGAGGTGGATGGTTGTGCCTTTAACCATAGCTTAGTGATCTAAAGGTTCAACTCTAGCTAAAGCTTTGCCATTTCCTCCCACGCCTCCTACACCCCTGCTGCTAGCCTAAGGATGCACGCCTCTGCTGGTGTGTCTGCTAGGATGGCTAGCTCAGGGACATCGTGGCAAGCTTCATCTAGTACCTATACCACCTGTCAATTTTGTGACACCACTTCCTCGTGCTGTAAGCTTAACTCTTCCATGTTGATTTTCTGCTCGCTGAGGACTTGCAGTGTGCAACTCTTCCTAGCCTGTAGTGTTGTAGTTATCCCATCCTGCAGAACGTATAAGGTCTCCCACAGGAGTGCACCCATATTGATGCTGAGACCCTTCAACATGCTAATTGTAGGCTTGTCGGCCTCATTTGTTGTCACTAGTTCCCCTTCTGGCAACACTATGGTATTCGTTACCCGAGCGCGCAACATTTGTTCTGATGGCGAGGCTAGTAGAAAGGGTATCAGCGAGAGGAGGGTACACTTGCAACTACTGGCGTTGTGCTCTGAGGGCCGCCAACGCAATCTAGTTCTCTTGCATAAAATTTTGGAGGGCCTCAGAGGTGACTTTACGCATTGTCTCATCGATGTCGTTGTTGAAAATAGCAACAATAAATGCTAAAAATAGAATTTCTAAAAATAACACTACTATAAATAGCAGTGCAGCCAGTGTTGATCTTAGCAACA
>APFE030524586.1:76429-113624 GCA_000404065.3 Pinus taeda
TCCCCAAGCCGATTGATGCTACTCAACTGGAGGAATGGAAGAAATGTGAGGCTAGAGCAAGGAGAATCCTCTTGGAGGGAGTTTGAGATCACATAGTCTCAAGCCTCCATGGGAAGGAGACACCATTTTCAATGTGGAAAACATTGAAAAATTTATATCAGAACACTAGCCATTAGAGGAAGTTGGCATTGAAACACAAGCTTTGTAATCAAGTGTGAAAAGGGAAACACAATCTCTACATATCTAAACAAGCTCACCACCTGCAAGGATGAGATTGGAAGTGTAGGGATCATGACCATTGATGATGACATTGTGAGTCTTGCACTCCTCGGTCTCCCTAAGAGCTGGCATAGCTACCAAGACTCGGTTAATGGGAGAGAAAAACTGCCAGATTGGGAATGACTTTGGTCAGATTTGATGCAGGAGGAAATAAGAAGAAGCACCAGAGATGGATCCTCATCAAAGCAAGAGGACGAGGAAAATCTAGCCTTAGTGAGTAAGATGAGGAAAGGGAAAGAGAAGGTGTCCCATCCCAAATTTGGTTCTTCCCATGGTTGGAAGAATATTGACAAATCGAAAGTGCGATCCTGTCATTGTCATGAAGTGGGCCATTATAATACGAATTGTTCATAGAAGAAATCCAAGAAGGGTTCCTCAAAGCGATCTGATGGTGAGGCACTGGCCTCACAGTTTGAGTTGGATTTCTCACTTATCACATTCATGGTTTCATCTATGGTGGGATGTGTGTGGTACTTGGATAGTGGAGCTTCATTCCACATGTCAGGCGACAAGAATCTTTTCAGTACCTTGGAGGAGAAGGATCTTCAGATGTGGATCGAGATGGGTGATGATGAAAAGTACCTTATTTTAGATTAAGGTACAATTTTGTTTCAGAGGGAGCATGAAGCTCCCCTCACCCTGACTAATGTAAAGTATGTACTAGTTCTGAAGAAGATTCTTCTGTCTATTGTTATGCTTGAAGATAAAGGCTATGATGTAGTCTTCAGTCAAGGAAAGGTATTCCTGAGGTATATCGGTACTAGACAGACAAAGAGAATAGGGATTTGAGTCAAGAATATCTACAGGCTAGAGGTAGATGAATTTTCTGCTTTGGGTTCCAAAGCTGAGATGGTGCAGAGCCAAGATGTTGGCAAGCTATGGCATAGAACACTAGGCCACTTGCACCATGGAGCCCTAAAGATCATGCTATATATTTCTACCAGATTACCCAAGGGAAAACATGAGCATATGACTACATGTAAAGGTTGTACCTTGGGTAAGTATGTGAAATCCTCCTTTCCGTATCAAGACAATAGAACTAGAGCAATCCTGGAGCGAGTTCACTTAGATGTTTGTGGGCCTTTCTCTCCAGTGTCCACTGCTAAACAAAGGTACTAAGTTATTTTTATTGATGATTTTTCTCGTAGATGTTGGATCTACTTTATGCAAAAGAAGGATCAAACCTTCTTGAGGTTTTGTGAGTTTAAACCCTTGGCAAAGAAAGAATCTGGAAAGAAAATAAAAACCTTGTGTAGCGACAATGGTGGAGAGTATGTCTCTCAACAATTTAGAAACTTCTGCACAGCAGAAAGTATTAAACGGGAATTGAGGACACCCCATAACCCACAATAGAATGGGGTGGCCAAAATGAAGAACATATTGATTGTGGGAGTAGCTCGAGCAATGTTCATGACCAAAGCCTAGCACTGCATTTGTGGGTTGAGGCATGCAATACAACAGTATACTTGCCGAATAGAAGCTAGCAATGTATACAGGGGATGAAGACACCTATCGAGGCCTATTCGAGGAAGCGACCTGACGTAAGTCACTTCTGAATCTTTAGATCATCAGTTTACTGTCATGTGACCAAAGATACTAGGAAGAAGCTACCCAACAACTGAGTTGGGAATACTTGTGGGGCACATGGATACACCCCACAACTACTAGGTGTACTTGCCTTCCACTCAGAGGATTGTGGTATGCAAGGATCTGAAGTTCGATGAGCAAAAAGCCATGTGCTTATCACTTGAGAGGGAGCTTGAGTTGCATGTAGATGAGGAACTTTCAGTTCCTAAGGATGAGGAGCCTCAGATTGATGCGGAGCAGCTGCATGCAAAGGATCTAGCAGTGGAGACATCCAGTGATGTTGATACTTCTAGAGATGGGTGGAAATGCTCAAGGGAAGTTGACAGGTTGATGCTGGATGCACAGGAGAATGTGGGACAACCATCTTCTTAGCACAGACAGAGGAGATCGCCCGAGTAGTACATTGTGTACATGGCCCTGGTTGGGGAGTGTGTAGATATCGAACCTTCTTCATTCGAGGAGGCAGTGAAACAACCAGCCTGGGTTGATGCAATGGTAGAGGAGTACGACTCTATCATTCAGAATAGTGTGTGGGATGTTGTCCCAAGGCCTCAGGACAAGTCAGTGGTAAGTTCTAGATGGCTTTACAAGATAAAGCAAGTAGCCGATGGAAGTGTTGAGAAATATAAGGAAAGGTTTTTTGCTCGAGGTTTCTCATAGGTCGAGGGGATTGACTACGATGAGGCTTTTTCTCTGGTAGCAAGGTACTCATCGATTAGATCAATATTGGCACTATCAGATCAAATGAGGTGGAAGATCCATTAGATGGATGTGAAGACAACATTCCTCAATGGGAAGGTTGAGGAGGAGGTGTACATTGAGTAGCCAGAAGGTCTCGAAACCTTCGATCATGAGTTGCATGTGTGTAGATGTGAGAGGGCTCTGTATGGGCTGAAGCAAGCACCCCGTGCTTGGTACACCCTCTGTATGGGCTGAAGCGAGCACCCCGTGCTTGGTACACTAGGATCGACAACTATTTCACTGGCTTGGGCTTCACCAAGAGTGAAGTAGATGCAAACCTTTACCACATAATAGTAGAAGGTAAACCATTGATCACTGTTATTTATATCAATGATCTTATTTTGATAAGTGATGATCAACTGATACAGTGTTGCAAGGAGGACCTTGCAAGAGAGTTTGAGATGAAGGACATGGGCCTTATGCACTACTTTCTAGTCATGGAGGTGTGGTAGAAAGATGGGGAAGTATTTGTGTCTCAATGCAAGTATGCCAATGAGATACTCAGGTGCTTTCACATGGAGAAGTGCAAGCCTATGCAGACTCCACTAGCTAGGAACTAGAGGAAGGAGAATGGTACTTCAGGTGAGGTAGTAGTTGCTATTGTTTTTCAGTAGTTGGTGGGTTCACTTATGTATTTGGTGAACACATGACCTAACTTATGCTTTGTGGTGAACTAGCTGAGTCAAGCTATGGTTCAGCCTACGTAACTATTTTGGAAGGCAGCGAAGCATGTGCTGATATACCTCAGAGGCACATCTCAGTTCGAATTGAGGTATAGACATATAGAGGGAGTGAAGCTTCAGGGCTTCATATATTTGGATTGGGCAGGGAGTCCATCAGATCAAAAGAGAACGTTTGGAGGAATCTTCAACCTTGGCTCAGCTACAATTTACTAGTACAGCGGGAAACGGAGATCAGTTGCACTTAACTCAGCAGAGGTTGAATACATGGCTACTAGTCAGGCTGCATGTGAGGCCATTTGGATGTGGAATATTCTAGTGTGATTGTTTGGTTATATGATGGATCCTACAGTGATCTACCATGATAACCAGAGTTGTATCAAAATATTTGAGAATCCAGTTTTTCATGGCAAGTCCAAGAACATAGATATTCGGTATCACCATCTTCAAGACTATGTGGTCAAGAGGATCATGTTGTTGTTATATGTTTCGACTGAGGAACAAGATGCAAATATTTTGACGAAGGCATTGTCAAAATGCAAGTTTGAGTTCCATAGAGATAGGATTGGGGTCACTGATAATCCCTTTCTTGTTTAGAGGGAGTGTTAAAAATAGCAATAAGAAATGCTAAAAATAGAATTGCTAAAAATAGCACTGCTATAAATAGCAATTCAACTAGTGTTGATCTTAGCAACAATGGGTGGAAAAATGAGAGTGCTCAAAATAACATTCTATAAATAACATTTCGGGATACCTTCCTATTTTAGTCAGTCCCTATACTAAAATAGTGAAGTAAAATTCGAATTTGATTTTAGCAGCGGTTTGTAAATTAGTTAATTAATTCATCTTGAGTTAATTAGTTAAGGAAAATCAAACTTGAAGTCTATGTGGGTACATGCAATAGTTTCTCCATTAATTGAGGAATTTATCCATCAGTTAAAGAGATAAGAGTGAGTTGTAATATTGAGCTGTAATTAGTTGACTTAGTTAACTGATTCAAGTCTAGTTAGATTAATTGAAACAAGTTGTTGAATTAATGTAAGTTCAGTTAGTTAATGCTTGCATGCATGTAGCTACTGCACTTCAGATAACTAAGTTTTCTCTCATAAATAACTCATGTATTTCAGTTCAATCAGAGACCCAGTTGAGATAAGATGGAGGGGCAGTGTACTATCAGTTGCTAGAATATTCCATTGTGAATATTCCTTGCATGCAGAAGGAATCCTTTCCTTGAGGATTGCACAGTTAGATCAGAGGTTATAATGAGTATGATGAGGCCAATTCACACATGTGACATCATTCTACCCCTAGAAAAATTGCGCAAGGAAATAGGAGGCTTGGAGGGCTTGAGGAGGAAATATACTATGCCTATTCAGTCTGTGATCTGTATTGTTTGATCTGCAGAGAGAGGTTTGTTATAGACATTTTTGGGCACTGCAACCCAAATCAGAAATGTCCATAAACTAAGGGCTCCTAATTCCCTAAAAGTGTTGCTTCACTACCTAAGGAACAAGGTCAGCTGATTACATCATCTCCCAAAAGTTCTCCACAGAAAATTGCTCAGAACTGGTCAAAACTGGACCATACAGAATGCCCAGTGTAGAGGGTGTGATGCATAATAGCTTCCTAGTGTAAAAGGTGTGATGCATACTGGATGGCCCCTCTGTAGGGTGTGATGGGCGAGAATGGACAAATGGAAGGGACAGTGTGCGAGGTGGAGGATCATATAATATTCCAGAAACTTCCCCTCTGACACTTGCCTCTCTGATTTCACCCAGAGATGAGTAAGAGATCGTCAATATCTAAGTGGAACCAAGAACTATTAGAGAGAGGAAACTAATCAAAATCCCAGAAGCTGATTCACCCCCCTAGAATCATCTATATATGGATCTGTCATCACAGAGATCCAGAGGCTGGAATCTTGTATCTTTTAGAGAAGTGTTGTTTGTTTTCTGGTGTAACATCATAGTGTTGGGTGATCTACGCTTTACTTGAAGTGAAGAAGGGCTTTCTTGTTGGAGGATGGTGCTGGGTCAGAATAATTGGTTGTAATCCTCTTGCTATTCACGATATTAATAAAGCTATTCAAGTTTTGCTCCACATTCTTGTATGTATGATTATATATGCATTTGTGTGTTCAATACATATCTGGTCCTATGTTGTTTATGACTATAGATCTCTATTCTTCGATAGTATTATGCTACTTTGATTCCACAGGTGATTTTTGAAGCTGGGTAGGCGAAGAAGGAGCGGAAAAGATCTATCGAGAAAGAGAGGAACTAGGCAAGGAACCAAGCACAAGACAAAGGTTTGTGTTCTTTATTCCCCTCTTATCTATTTTTCATAAAGGAAAGTGAAAGTAGTTTTAACTTGTTTGTTTCTAAGATAGCTACCAGTCTTAGGGGGAATAGCAGCTCTAAGTGCACACTCTTCTTGGTAACAAAATGAAGACTCCACTGAGGAGCGAATAGATTGTTTGCTAGTCTATATCTTTTTGTTTTATAAAATTACAGACAGAGCCTGAAGTCAAGTCAGCTAGCCTTCAAACTGAATTTACTATGAAAATGCAAAGTAGATCAATGATGCTTCAGTTTATCTCTAGGTTTTTTTTATAAATTGAACATTCAATCTGCAAACACTCTAATTTCCCTAATGGTGGCTCTAGTAACCTCCTTAGATGAGTGCCTGTGATTAATATTTACTAAACATCACCTGCTCAGCCTAAATCCTTGAACTGAACTGAAAATTGTGATCAAAGACTAGATAAAAATCTCGCACTAGTACCATTGCACCCTCTCTTCAAGGCAGTATGTATGCATCGTACCTCCCGTGTGCGGTTGGTGAGATGCATACTGGATTCCCTGTGTAGCAGGTGTGATGATCAAAGAAGGTTAATTTTTCCTTCAAACTTTGGTTTTTCTTCACTCTTTTCAGTTCTATTCAGGAGTTGTGCTGTCTGTAATCAGTATATCTCTGTGGAAACCCCCTTCTCTTCCATCATTCTGCCTCCATTGTGCAAAGAACTGTAAATGTTTTTATGTATTGTGCGCCATTTTCAGTTCTCATTTACAAAGAAGTAGCGTAACCAGACTGTCGTTTCTTGATCTGAAAGTGTCGCAAGTGTCGTTTTCAGTCGTAGAAGAGAATCCCATTGTTCTTGATAGTCGATTACATTGTTACTCTTGTATGTGATTTGAATTGGTAGTTTTTCAAGTGTCGAAAACAGCTTTCATTTCAAAATTGCAAAGTGTCATCCTTATCTTCACTTCATTTTGAAAAGAAATTTGTTAGTATTGTCACTTTGAAAAGATAGTTGAAATTTGCACTTAGCATGCTTCTTGTCATTCACACATTAAGAAGGTTGAAAACAAATACATCCATGTGCATTTTCATTTTAGACTGCTTGGTTTGATTTGGGACAGTGCATTTAGTGTGCGCTCTATGCTCTTTGTTGAAAGACCATCAATTCTCTTTCCTTAGTAGCTAGGATTTTCATTGCAAAAGAAGATTAAACGATTGTTTATCATCTTAGACTACATTTTAGGAATTGTATACGTACATCACGCGGTGAACTTGAAAGGAAATTTTTTAAACAAGATCAACTATAAAATAAATTTAGTGAACCTAAAAACGCTTTGGAACCTAACGCACACCATCTATAAGTCTAGGCTAGAGACGTATTCCAGCATCGTAAAGCCTGGTAACTGTTTCTTTCATTGTTGGTTGGGTGATTCCTCCTCTTTGAGATGACAAGTGCCAATACAGACTTGTGCTCCCACGTACCATTGTGTATATATTGGGAGACCACAATAGGCTATATCCTTTATCCTTAGGAAGCTGTGTCTACTGTCCTATCGATCGCAATGCACTGAACACAGCATTCGAGAAGATTGACTACCGTACTGTAAAAAGTATTCTGTAGTTTTGCGATTGGTTTGGTAATCGCTCTGTCTAGATTTCCAGAGTAGTCTCTTTTGTTCCTTTTCAGACTCCTTAAAAGAAAAGTTCCATCTGAGCACTTGTCACTTCAGGCTCATTAAAAATCGAAGGCGATTAGAGTCATCCTTTGTTTTTTCTCAACTCTTAAAAATTGAAAAAAAAGGTTGTGTCAAAGCATCTAAAATTTATTTTAATCAGAATAACATCACAAGTTTCCTCGTTGGTCTTTAGGTTGAGAAAAATGGAGTCTACCAACTGAGGATTTCCCCTTGGAGGAAATCCTAGTCCTTTCTCCTCTTGGGGAGATGTTGGTGCACCCCATTTGGCCACATTGTCACTTCCATGGTTGATGATTGGCTTGCCCATATGTCTCTTTTCTACCTCTGTTGTTTAGAATACCATAATTCCTGAACAATCCAATTAGCAAATAGATAATACTAGAGTTACCCCCCAACCTTCTACTTTGTCCATTTCTCCTTCTCCTCCTTCCTCTTCACTTGATGAAGCTGGTAAAGCTAAAGATCAAGTAATTGAGAGGAAGAAGAAGCGGAAAGAGAAAAAGGAAAAGAAGAAGAAGGAGCCAAAAGCAAAGGGGGGCAACCATGCGTCATCTAGTGAAAATCCTCACACTACACCGTCTAAACCTAAATCTCCATGTGTCATTTGCAAAGGAGACCACTATCATCGAGATTGTCCCTGCATCCCTCGGATCTTAAAGGATTGGTCTCCTCGTTTGCACTGCTATGGCTCCCTCTTGGATATAAGAAACTCTTTCCGAGTCCATCACTAGTTGAAAATCCAACCGACACACCATTGTGGTCGGTTGAAGTGTATATCATTGAAGATAAACCCTCTGAATCCATACCTGACGAAAGTCAAAAGTTCGAGGCGACAATTGACCCAGTCTTGCCTTCAAAAGGTCTATCTTTAGATGATACAGTCATTGAAGAGAAAGAGAATGACATCGTTCAAATTCCTTTCGTAAACACAGACTCCGATGAACTTGGGGGTAGTCTACCCATTCCTTTACCATAGGAAGGAAGTTCGTCAGAGTCGTATCTGGCTGTCTATTTGGTCCCACCTCCAAGCAACCTAGTTTTTTCTTTCGATTGTAATCTACTAGGCAGACCTTGTTTACCAGCTAGTATACCATTCCAAATCATTGTACAAGCTTATAGAATGGTCATGGATGGTACCATCATAGATGAAGGGGCTTCTGTGAGTATCCTTTCCTCATCTGCTTGGAAAGCGCTTGGTTCGCCATCGCATCTGCTTGAAATGAGAAATCTGACAGGCTTTGACAAAGGAACCAGTCGACCATTAGGGATCCTTCCCAATATGCCCATTACTTTGAGAAGGAAAATCGTTCACATGAAAGTGATGGTAGTCCAAGGACCCCTAGATTATAATCTACTCCTTCGGCGTGATTATATTTATTGCATGGGGGCCATTGTCTCCTCACTCTTTAGAGTAATGTGTTTTCTGCATGAAGGCAGAGTGGTCAAGCTCGTAGACCAGCTGCCATTCCTAGGCTCACACATAGCAAATAGTCAAATACCATCCCTAAATGGTCTTTTCATGCAAGGAATGTCTCATCAATCTCTAGTCCATCCACCTGATGAGCGCGAGTGATTCAGGAGGATATGACTGAATCCGAGGGGGCATGGACCCTGGCCTGCTTCGGCAGGGAAACTCTAGGTATAAAGTAGGTTTCCATGGACGAAAATGACTGCTCTAACACCCATCCTTATAGGAAAAGGGAGTTAGACTAGAATAAGATTCCCTCGTCAAGCTTAGGAGGTTGGGACTTAGAACCACCCTGGTCCAGATGGACTAAGCCAGGAAGTGTTTCTATCTACGGTGTGGATGGAAACTATCTTGCAAAAGTAGGAACTTCTATATGGTAACTTGGAAATTTTTAATTATACCTGGGGGCATGCAAGCCTTTTTGCATGCAAGCGAAGAGCGACCATTTATTTTTTAAATTTGTACATCCTCTAACCCTTTAAACTCGTAGGATTGGTCGTTTCCTAAATTGCATAAAAGAAAGATTCAGAACAAAGCTTTAAAAGGTGCAAGCTCCATAAAAAATGGCATCTGAGATGAGATATTCTTATTATATAAATGGCACGAGCAGTTTTTTCACGGAGTTCGAGCTCGCTAAAAATTAAACATAAGCAATGAGCAAATGTTTCCCCCAGAGTTTAAGCTCATTAAAAAATGAATCGATCTCTGGTAAATAACCATTGTGAATGCATTATCATCAGCTTTTGAGCCTTAGTCGTGTCCTCATCATCACCTCCACTTTGTTTTAGCTGATCATTCGCCTCCATTTGATTGCTTACCCTTTTCAGGAACATTTGCGAAGAGTGATTCTATTAGCCATCCTTGTGACATTGCCATGATTAAAAAATTCCAAACCTTACCTGAAATCAGTTGATACCCGAAATCATCACTCGTTCCTCAAAAAATGAGTCTCCTTTAAGCTCTTTTCAACTGACTCGTAAAATATGAAAAGATTGCTGAGCAATTAGCCTCTCCAACTCGTTAAAGTCATAGGAAGTGTTATCCCTCCTCTAGATTTTAATCTTTTTGGACCCGAGGGATTATTACACAAAAAGATCGAGCGCTTGTCTTATTCGGCTCATTAAAACTATCGAAAATTCATCCCTTTCATATTATTTTACGCTTTTTCAGACTTAAGGGATTATATGAAGAAAAAGAACCATTGGAGTTTCCTTTCCATCTCTTTTTCAGACTCTCTAAAAATGAAAAAGGACCCAGTTATCATTGTCGTTAAACTTGTTAAAACCAATAGTGACAAACTTGTCCAAATGGACGAGAATGAGTTCACTATCGCTAGGCTCGTTAAAACATAGTAACGGGTTCTCCTAAAGGGTAGATTATAGAACAAGCATATGTTATCCTCCTCAAGCTTGACAAAAATAAAGAGGTACTAGTTAGCAATGACTAGGGAAAATTGGGAAGAAAACTTGAAGAAACTTTATTGGTAGCAAGTCGCTCTTGAACATGACACTTTCACTCCGTCCGAGTCGGGTTGGGTTATTCCGTTCACCAGTCGTATTACCATTTTTCTATCACACCATCCATCTTTGGGGTTAACACTACCAATCCATTGTCAAGTGTCATCGGTATGTTCAAGAGAATTTGCTCAGAGAATTCAATTGTCTCATCCACTACAATACATTCACACTCCATTATTTCATGACCGCCACCTTGAACACTGTATCATCAGATCATTTTCACTTCCAAAATCATTTTCTCTGTTCCATGTCGAAGATGTGGGATTCATTAAGGTGCTCCTACGACGGGTCACTTCTTGTCGACATTGGCTCATTACCCAAGAAGTCGACCTAGGAACAACCCCTTTTAGTACTTTGAAGCTTGCATGCCTTAACGGAAAGTTTCTCACTTTCAGAAATAGGTTTACATCAATGGCCTTCGACCGAGAGATTTTGCGTGGTGTTTGATGCCAATTCCGTTTTTCACACCACGTGAATTGTACTGTAGTACCTTGAGAATCATTTTCATTATTGGTGATTCCTCTCGTGCCTGTTAACAACTTACATCATTGGCTGGTAATCAGGCGATGTCTTTCCATGTTTGACTCCAGAACATATTTCACATGGATCGACTTGTACTCCGAGTGAAGATTGAATGAGTTTTGAATACCCTGGATCTAGTTTCATCCTTTCGGGCTGCGATATATTCAGGAATATAAAGACATCAAATGTACATCATTTTCGAACAGATGATCATCCAAATCAAAGGATGATGACTACGTCCGAATCATCAGTCTACCACATAGATGGTTGTCTATCCTATGTGCATGAAAATGAATTTATAAAGCTGAGCATGGGAATGCCTGCCTCAGCTAAATCATGAAAAATATTATGAAGATAATGTATTGTATTGTATCTTATTACAGGTCGCCTCCTAGCTAGAAAAAACTTTGGATCCTCATGATAAAGAATTTCACCCGACATCAAAAGATTAATGACCTCATGCTTTAGGGGGCAATTGTTATAGACATTTTTGGGCACTGCAACCCAAGTCATAAATGCCCATAAACTAAGGGCTCCTAAGTCCCCAAAAGTGTTGCTTCACTACCTAAAGGAACAAGGTAAGCTAATTACATCATCTCCTGGAAGTTCTCCACAGAAAACTGGTCAGAACTGGTCAA
Organism: Pinus taeda; assembly: GCA_000404065.3. Classification (NCBI taxonomy): domain Eukaryota; kingdom Viridiplantae; phylum Streptophyta; class Pinopsida; order Pinales; family Pinaceae; genus Pinus; species Pinus taeda. The sequence goes on from APFE030524586.1 coordinate 87,860, forward strand.
AATTGGACCATACAGAATGCCCAGTGTAGAGGGTGCGATGCATACTACCTTCCTAGTGTAAAAGGTGTGATGCATACCGGATGGCCCCTCTGCAGGGTGCGATGGGCAAGAATGGACAAATGGTAGAGATAGTTTGCGATGTGGAGGATCATAGAATCTTCTAGAAACTTCCCCTCTGACACTTGCCTCTCTAATTTTCCCCAGGGATGAGTAAGATATCATCAATCTCTAAGTGGAACCAAGAGCTATTAGAGAGAGGACACTAATCAAAATCCCAGAAGCTGACTCACCCCCTACAATCATCTATATATGGATCCCTCATCACAGAGATCCAGAGGCTGGAATCTTGTATCTTGTACAGAAGTGTTGTGTTTTTGGTGTACATCATAGTATTGGTGATCTAAGCTTTATTGAGGTAAGAAGGGCTTTCTGCTGGAGGAGATGCTGGGTCAAAACAATTGGTTGTAATCCTCTTGCTATTCTTGATATTAATAAAGTTATTCAAGTTTTCCTCCACATTCTTGTATGTCTGATTATATATTCATTTGTGTCGTCAATACATATCTGGTCCTGTGTTGTTTATGACTATAGATCATTGTTTTTTGATAGTATTATGCTGCTTTGATTCCATAGGTGCTCTTTGAAGCTGGGTAGATGAAGAAGGAGCGACAAATATCTATCGAGAAAGAGAGCAACCAGGAAAGGAACCAAGTGCAAGACAAAGGTTGGTGTCCTTTGTTCCCCTCTTATCTATTTTTTATAAAGGAAAGCGAAAGTAGTTTTAACTTGTTTGTTTCTAAGATAGCTACCAGTCTTAGTGGGAATAGAAGCTCTAAGTGGACACTATTCTCAGTAACAAGGAGGATAGATTGAGAGCTGATTCTTTTCATAACTTGAACAAGAGTTCCACTTGTATGATAATACAGAGTTGGGGTTTTAGGCTGAGGCTTTCCCTGTGATATTTCTTCTGTGTTATGTGTCATTTATTTCTCATTCTTAGTTATATGTGTTCTCTTGATCTTGCTCAGTTCGGTTAAGCTTCTGTAAAGTGTTGTAGAAGTAGATCTTGTATTGTGTTTTAGTTTATTACATAATCTATTGATCTACAGTGGGAATTTCTATAGTCATGCAGATGACCCTCGGTTAGGGTGATCAGGTCAATAGACAACTTCGATGCCTTGAATTTATTGTGCAGCCCTATCCACTCGGTCAGGTGCTGGCACTTCAATTTTTTTGACATGGTTTGCTAATCTGCACCTCCCTCTTCTTCCTCTGCTTCTGGCCCATGCAAAGGCCATGTTTGGCCCTCGCGTGCCTTTGTGGTTGCCTCCTGCGCTGCTGCTGCTATGGCCTTTTCCTATTCAATTGTTTTCTATGCAGTGTCCCGTGCCATCGACGCTTCTGTTGTTGCTGCCTCCTTCCTTCTCTTTTCTACCAACTGTGCAATGTGTATTTTGGCCTCTTCTTTCTTCCTTTGTGCCACTGAATTCTCTATCTCTACGATGTCTGGAGTGCACCACTCCAGCAACCATGTCTTTAGTACGTTAAAGATGACATCGTTCGTGGCTAAAAAGGGTAGCCTTCTCCATTGTTTGGCTAGGTCCTTGCGCGCTCTGATGTATATGCTACGGATGTCCGCTTTAAATTCCGAAAAACTCTGTAGGCTGTTGTAGACACTCGGTGACAATAGTAGCCTGCAGTTGATCCCCATTTTGAGGTTCATCTCGATGAACACCTCGAATATCTTACTATCACGGATCGTATTTGTATCCTTTGTGGTCCAGCGCGATGCGTACTTCACAGCCTCCAAAAGGTCCCTATCAATTGTGGGGAACTAATTATCTTCTGGCAATTCCCCTGTCACGAGCACTATGGATAGTAGAATCCATGCATAGTGGAATGTTTTGCTTTGTTCCTAAGCTTTACGATAATTCTCCAAGAATTCCTTATAGAGGAACTTAGACCAGTTAAACTGGACCCCCACAACTCATTTTTTAGCAAGTGCTACCACCGACACAGTTACCTCATTTGCGCGGCACTTGTGCATGACCTTACCAGCCAATGTTTGGGTCACCACTCTCACTGCTTTATCGTTGATGCTGGATAGGGCGTAGCCCATTTTCTTCTTCACCAACTTGTATTTCTTCTTCATGGCCTCTGCGATGGCCAAGTCATTTCTCTTCACTTCTGAGATGTCTGTAGGGTCCTCTCTTTTTCATGGAAGCTGAGAAATGCGGTGAATCAAGTCTTTCATGATGGGGATGGGCTCCTCCAGCCACAAACACCCATCATGCACCAAGTAGAGCAACTACCTAATGATGAAAATTGTTATTGGGGCACGGTGAAAATTCGAGACCCAGAGCAGGTTAAGTAGCCCAGCCTTTTCCACTTTGCTCAACCACTTTCGTGGCTCTAATTCTGTAACCCCCACCAGGGTGTTTTGCTTGGGCTTCATGAGGTGCAAGGTCTCAACTTGAGGGAACTTCTCGTGGTCAGCAAGGTCCTAAGCTTCAAATTTTATGCTTGGCTCCTGTCCCAGGTGTGTGCCCTAAAAAATAATGTTATCTAGGAGGAGTGGGGTCTAGAGTGAGCTCTTGATCTCGTCAAGGTCCTTGGGAACTTTAGCCTTCACTTTCCATGGGGGGACATAGGTGGGCAGCTTTGTCGAGGGGTGCACAGGCTTAGTTTCCTCCTCCATGCCTTCATCCTCATCCTTCTTGATGATAAGGTCCTCTAGCTCTTCTTCTTCTTCATCGGTCTCTATGGTGATGACTTTCCCCTTGTCCTCCAATGATAGCTTGGTGCATAGTGGGTTCTACAGGGACACACATATCGGAACCATCGCTTGTTTGTCCTTCTTTGGTCTTGATGTGCACGGTGATTTCGGGATTTCTACCACAATCGCAGTGCCTTTCGGGCATTCCCCATAATCAGGGCCTGCGCGACCTCTTTGTTGGTCATTTTTGTTATTTCCATAACTTCCTCAACTACTGCCATCGTGTTCGTCCAGAAATCTATCACTTGCAAACTTAGGTGCTCAATCAATGCTTAGCACAAAACAAACAGGGCTCTGCTCAATAGCTTGATTCACAAATGACCAAGTGTTGTTTGTTGGGTAACCTCTTGTAATTTATAGCACTTTTTGAATTTGAATTCGACTGCTCCCGCCAAATTTGGTTCATTAATGCTCCCTTGGCTGTAGATTTTCCCAAATATTGCCCATAAATCGCATCTTAAATGCCTGGCACCCATTCCATTTGGTCTCAAGTTGAGCATCCCATCGTGAATGGTGACTTCAACGATGACTTTCTGGTCAACCCGCATGGCATCGCAGCCCCCCATGCGTAGTTGTAGACCTTGTCACTCTTTGCTTCTACGTGCAACTCCAACATCACACAGCTCCCACGCAAAGTAGTTTATAGTCTCGTACTTCCTTTCAATTGCCTGGAGTGCTAAGACTGTACTTCCCTCGACTAGTCAAGTGGTCGCACCACCTATGTAAAGTTTTATCCTATCATCGATCATGTTTCCTAGAAAATACTCACCTTTTATTGTTATAAGAAACATCACACAATTTATCATCTACAATGCTCTACCCTGGTCGATTCACTTAATAATGTGCAGTCTAAGCCAAGGCATCAGACTAATCAATTCATGACGATTGGCCTCAAACTTGTCATCATGATTGTGTGCATCCTGCCTTATCACCGTGGTCCTTTTACGGAGAAAATATCCCTTTAACTCGTCCTCCAGCTTCTTGACTTCCATGTCTATCAGAGCATTTTTCTTCCTTAATCATACGCTTTCTTCTTCAAGTTCTTGGAGCCTAGAATTTCCCTGTTGGATTTCTTCTTCCAAGGTTTTGCGAACCATCATATCTACCGGTGCTATCATGCATGGTCTGAGCTTTTCATGTACTATAGGGCCTACAACATTTGCTTTATACTCCGACCTCGGTGGTGACTGCGTAGTTAGGTTCTTGCACATGATCCTATAAGCCCATAGAACCACTGGTACACGGAGGTCCTAGTGTTGGGTGTGGAGGTTGATTATCTTCTGTATTCAAAGGTCTCAGGCAGATGTATGCCCTAGGAAGACTGTACACCCCTCCACGCGATGGGGTGCGAGGTGGACTTGTCCCCCCTGCGGGGATTTGGGGGGGTCGATCCCCCTTGGCTGGGGGGTCTAGGGGCTAGCGGTCTCCCGGCAGGGGTTTAGGGGCTGCGCCCCTAAAGCTAAAAATAGATGTAAAATTGCCTTGTAAAAGTCTAGTAATTTCTAGTCAATTTGGGCCATTCATTAGGCGGATGATCTGATGGTAAAAGTCATGTTTAATTTAGGGTTTTTTGCCCTAAAGGCAACCCCTCACTATATATGAGGAAATTTTATTGCGTCTATAGATATCTATATTTTGAGTGAGGAAGAGAGAGGAGATTGAGAGTGAAGAGGGTGTTACAGTGAATCTATTGTAGGTTGTATCTCTTCAGTTTGCTGGATAATATAAATGGAAGGACTGGTTGTTTCTCCGTTGACGTAGCCCGAACTGGGTGAACCACATTTATATGTGTCTCTCTTGTTTTATGCTTTTTCTATGTTTATATTCCTACAATATTTTATGTGTTCCATTGCTCTATAATATTTAATTTTCTAACAACCAGTCACTGCGCTTCTCATTGTGGAGCTTGTTCAGTGCTTCGCATGTTTTGTTAAAGGCTTATGCCTGGATATCCTTCTATGCACTTTGTCTTTCCATACTTCGTGGTCCAAACCAGAGTGGTCGTTTGTGCCATTTCCTTACCCACACCTACTTACTGATCGTGTCTCCTACCGTGAGGACTGTGTGCATTCATGCAAGTTTCGCACCATATGCTTGTATCCACCTAGACAACTGGGTCCATGGGTCGTTTTGTCCAATAATCTTGTCTGTTAATTGCATCAGAGGCTTCCCAAACTATGTGCACTTCATTATTCTGTAGTTGCACTAGTCCTCAAAACTTCTTTGGTGCGTACCCCACCATCTTGCGGGCATAGCTCATACTACCTATTTCAGAGCATTGAAGTGTTGTTGTTCTAGCACTTTTCTTTCAAATCTATTAAGGAAGTCACTCAACTCGCTTAACCTGTCATACGTAGGAAGATCTCTTACCTCTATTGCTACGTAGTGAAATGATCTCGTCATCATGTTATAGTTGACCATGGTTACCTCGTGTAACCGGTTCGCATGAGATTCAACCACCCGCAATTGGATTTACCCAATCTTGCTCCCATGTGGTTATCTTGTAGATGTAGTCCATATCGTTTTCACTCTCATAGTCGTGCATTAGCTCCATGTAGCACGATCCTTCTGCATGGGGTAAAGGTACCACTATGCGTAGAAACTTTTTCTCAAAGATCATATTTCACTTCTTTAGATTTATCACTCCATTGATGTCAGTGGCCCAATCTATTCCTAATAGTGTAGGGTAGGGATTGTTGTCATCAACAATCTCTATTACTTTGAAATCTACTATCGAAAAATACTATCGTGCTTTCTCTCTCTATATCTATTGTGATTCCCTGCAATCTCCCCATAGGTAGGATCTTTTGTTGGTTTGCCATTGCAATGTAGGCCTGCCCATGTGCTCGCATGTCTGCTTTGGTAGGACATTTGTGTTTGATCCTAGATCCAGAATCACTTGGTCCATCTCATATTCCCTAATCTATGCGATCAATCTCATCTCCCTTCTTGTTCGCGTTGTGTGCTTCTCGAGCCTCCAGACTACATGCAATTCTCCTACCACAATCCCAGTGCATTTAGTTATGAGTTCTTGCAGCCCCTTTATAGCCTTGTTGTCACTCAGCAGCTTCATGCATGTCTCCAAGAACGTAGTGAGCATAGATGGGTCCATTTCTAGCTCCAGTCTGTCTTTACTTCCTGAAGTGGAGGCATCAATGAAGCTCCTCTTAGGTTCCATGAATTTCTCCTTAGCACGCTCCAAATAAAATTATGGTTCCTCCATTGGAGCCTTACGAGCCTAGGTACTTTCTACAGGCTACTTTCCTTTGTCATCCCCTATTGTAATTCCAATCCAGAGGATGATAGTTACATTACGGTCTTCATCACGCAGCTCAAACCTCAACATTTGTAGGTTTTGAGTTGGGGGAGATTGGAGTGCTCCTTTATCGTGCAACCTTGCTATTAGTGTGGAACAATCCTCTATCCATGATCAAACAACATACACTAAAAGCATGATGGTCGCGTTGGATTTGTATAATCGTGGGCATAATGCCTTGGCCCTCCACAATTGTAACATATCATCTGTCTGCGACCTCTTCATGGTCCCCCTCCACCTTGGCCTCATTTGCGCCCCTGAATTTCCGTGCGTGTCATTCTTGTGTTTTGATCAAGAGGTCGTGTTTCAGCCTAAACTTTGTAGGTAGGAGTTCGATCCATTATTAGCTCATAACTTCTATAGGTGCACTCATCATGTCCCACTCACCTACATAAATTACAGAACAACTGCAAGTGATGGTAAATGTTTCAAACCAGTCACTAGGATCCTCGGGGTGGAAATTACGGATTCCATAGAGGTGCGGTGATTCTTCCAACACCCTGCCTCAAACACAACTATGGATAATTGAACCTAGGTCCAGGATCTGATACCATGTAAATGTGCTAGAAAACCTGCACAGATGAATTTAGCTTGTAAAGGTTGAACACACAGCTTTGTAGAGAAGAAAACACTAAAAGAATTAAAATAACAAAAATAATGATTGATTCAAAAAATAGGTTACAATGCTCATGATATAGCATTACTGGGTGAAGATCCCAAGGTAATGCGCCATAATGGTGATCAATGAGAGGACTCAACACCTACAACAAGTTCCAGAGAGAACTAGCCAGTTGCAGAGTGAAAGGAGGAGCAAATTAGGGAGTAAATCATGAAGAAAGGATCTTGCATGTAGTCCCATGCATGCATGGACAATCAAAGCCACCAATCTGGTGAAGATTCTAATGTTGAAGCCTTGCATGTTAGTGAATGCTCTAACTAAGTGTCTGCATGTGCCCGTAATGAAGGTGTTAGTTGCGTAGTACCTCCAACAGGGACATAGAGAACCAAACTAGGGTCTCTTAGTTGAGAGTGGAAAAAGTAAACTAAAACAGAGAAAAAAGAAGTTAAGTCGACAATGTGAATTAATTTTTAAGGCAAGCTTGTAATTTAGGAAATTGGCATTGTAATTGGTTTGAATCCATAATTAATCCATCAATGGTGTCTCTGTGTTCATATATATTTCTAGAACAGAAGAATGGAACACTGATATCGATCTGTGAATTGAATGGAACTTGCAAACAAACATGAGCAAGATTAATGGCAATTCGTGAATGGAATGGTTATAGCAATCTTTGAATGAATGGAATGACATTTGCTAACAAGCATTACTAATATCAATTTTAGTTCCAAAATAGTTACAGATAATTTCTTAATCAGTCTCACTATGGAGGCCAACTCTAATTACAAATTGTTTCAGTTGGTTTGATGGTTGCAGCTTACCTGGAATTCCACACCCCTTAATATTTTGATTCACAAATCACCAATAAATTGGGGATTTAGCACAAAATGTATACCCTGGTGTTGGTTGCAATGGCTCGCCAAGAAATGGAGGATTCTGCACAAAATGTACACCTTGGTCCTTATGAGGCTTATTTCTCTCTGGGCCGCTCTCTGTTTAAGGAACTCCACTTGCTACTGGTCAAGGTCTGAGCTATTTCTTGGCCTCCTCAAGGGCTTTGGCCCCCCACAAACTATTGCACAAGTCCTAAGGCCTTTTGGATCCCTAAAGTGGGAAGATATGAGGTTGTTAGGCCTCTTCCTAGGGCTTCGGCCTGCCCCTTTTTGCTCAGAACAAAATACACCTCATGAATAATTTCAGTGGTCTTATTTCTTTCTATAAAAAAAACATTCTAGAGCCCGACAAAGAAATAGAACTTTTGCCTTGCTTCTGGACAGACTTTGGCCTCTTCACATGAACACAACAGACTTCCTTTTGTCCTCTTCGATCTTGGCTTCTCCTTGAGGTTCTTTTGATCCTTCCTTAGGATAATTTTCTTCACAAGAATGGATTTCCATATCTTAGCTCTATTCAGACTTCATGGATACCCTCTAACTAGCCCTCAGCCTCGGTGGAAAGAGTCAGATTTGTGAACTGAGAAATGTAAGCACCGAAGCTAGAAAATTTATACACCATGAAAACCGATTTGAAAATAGGAAGTGGTTCGCCATTTCCCTCCATTTGAAAACCAAAAAGTCAAGGTGATTGGGACCAAATTGAACCTCCCAAACCACTCCCAAACAAGAAAAACAAAAAATGAGGCGATTGTAAATGAATTTAACACTGCAGATCAGAAAATTCAGCTGTTCTAAGGGAATACAATCTCCCAAACTAGGCGCAAATAAGAAAATTAGGCGATTTTAAGGGAATACAATATCCCAAACCAGGCGAATCAGGCCAAACGAGCCTTCGCAAGGTTTATCCGCGCTTTTTTTTTTGGGCTAAAATAAAAAAAATAAATAATTTTAAAATAAAAGTTGGGCTAACTATATGAAAAGGGTGTTTTAGAAAAATTTTGCCCCTCTAAAATGCAAAACCCCTTAAATTTCACCCTTATGCCAAAATTCTCCCCTAAAATTTACTATGCATTGAATGCACAGAGAGTTGTTGAGTTGGATCCTCAGACCAGGTCGACGCGTGATCCATTGAGTCTGTGGAATAGTCAACGAGTTCCTTATCCATATCAATGGGGTTGCTGCAAATGGTTGCGAAAGAGTTTCAATGTTGTGGAGTTTTCGTGTTCCGTCAGAGTCATCGACCCAAATAGTTGCCAAGTCCTTCGTCTTCCCCGACATGTTTATTGCTTTCCTGCCATGTGTTGCCTCTGTTCATAGAAAACGGAGGTCGTATACCTTAATAGTGCCCTAGACAATAGTAGACCCTTGCGAGGTTGCAGAACTTTAGTGCCCTATATATTTAAATTTTTTAATGAATGATCCAAAATCTAAAAATATTTGGAGAAAATGAAAATTTAACTTTCATAAAATACATATAAATTTCTTTTAAGATATAATAAAAAAATAAAAAATATCAATTTTTAATTTAGAACTATTATTAAAAATATTCCATATAAATCAAATACCTCCTATTAACTATTGTTAATAATTAGATTAAAATTATTAACACACTATAAAAAAAATTAAAGAAGGGGTGAACAAAATCCATAGGAAAACAAAAGCTAGGAGCCAAATGTAGTTTTAAAACGTGCCAAACAATTTATTGAAGGTGTTGTTCCACTGAGACCACACATTAATTTAGGGAAATCAAACACTTTGAAACACTTACACAGTATGCAATTCTATTGAGTCAATTTCCATCATTCCAGCCATATTAAAATTAATCAAATTAAACAATGAGGACAGGAACGTAACAAGGGTGACTAGAAGGTGTGAAAAAATCCATGATTTTCGGATTAGAAGTAATCAAATCTCAGTATCTTTCGTTATATTCATTGACACCCAAATGGTATTATGTAATATCCCACTGCACTCAATTGTTACTTTTGAATCCAAATTTGTAGTTACCCTGTATATCAATTATTAATTATAATAATAAAGGGTATCTTGCAATTATCTTAGATCAAGTTTCCAGTAGTTTCTTCTAAAATAAACGGGCTGAGCGTTTAACTTTTGAAGAGGTTTAAAACCTGCAGTTGTTGGTAAATGTTGCAAACCAATAACTAGGATCCCCAGGGTGGAAATTACAAATTCCATAGAGGTGCGGTGATTCTTCCAACACCCCCCCTCAAACGCAACTCGAGGGAATCTATAATTTCCACCCTAGGGATCCTAGTTACTGGTTTGGAACATTTACAAACACCTGCGAGTTTCGGTGTAATGGAAAACCTCTTCATTTTATCAGAGCCTGGACCCAGGTTCGATTCCCCCGAGTTGCGTTTGAGGGAGGATGTTGGAAGAATCACTGCACCTCTATGGAATCCATAATTTCCACCTTAGGGATGCTAGTTACTAGTTTGGAATGTATTTCCACCCTGGGTGGTGTTGGAAGAATCCTCGCACCTCTATGGAATCCCTAATTTCCACCATGGGGATCTTGGGGGGTGTTGGAATAATCATCGCAGAATCACCCCACCACCCCCGCGGGCTGTTGGGCCATCGGGGTGGGGGGGAGGCCAGGGTGATTCCTAGAATCCCCCTGCCACCCCTCAGGCTGTTGGGCCACCAAGGTGGGGCGGAGGCTATGGAGGTTGTCTACAGCCATCCGCCCCACCCCGTCAGCCCAAAGGCCCACGAGGGTGACAAGGTGATTCCTGTTGGGCTGTTAGGGTGGGGGGGAGTGCACGGTGGTTCCCGGAATCAACTTGCGACCCCCACGGGCTGTTGGGCTGTTGGGGTGGGGCGGAGGTTGTGGAGGTTGTCTGCAACTATCCTCCCCACCTTGGCAGCCCAACGGCCTGCGGGGGTGATAGGGTGATTCCAAGGAATCGCCCTGTCACCTCTGTGGGCTATTGGGCTGTTGAGGTGAGGCAGAGGGTGGGGTGATTCCCAAAATCACCCCGCCAACCTCGCCAACCATTGGGCTGCCGAGGTGATTCTAGGAATCACCCTGCCACCCCTGCAGGCCGCTGGGCTTCCGTGGTTGGGCAAAGGGCAAGGTGATTTCCAGAATCACCCCGAAACCCCCGTGGGCCATTGGGTCGTCGAGGTGGGGTGGAGGGCGGGGTGATTCCTTGAATCACCCCGCCATCCCCACAAGACTTTATGCAGCCAGGGTGGGGTGGAGGGTGGGGTGATTCCCGAAATCACACCACCACCGCCACGACCTTTTGGGCCATCGGGGTGGGGTGGAGAGCGGGATGATTCCCGGAATAACCCCGCTGCCCCCGCGGGCTGTTAGACCGCCCGGGAGGGGCAGAGGGCAGGGTGATTCCTGGAATCACCTTGCCACCCCGATGAGCCATTGGGTCGTCAGGGTGGTGCAAAGGGTGTTATAGATCTGATCCAAAATAATATGATAATATAAATAAACCCAAGAAATAACAAGATTTGAATATATATAGAAATGCTTCTTTATTGATCAAACACTTAAGGTAGGGCAACACCATACATTCACTCCTTAAGGAAGGAGAACACTCCACAAGCCATATGCCTGTTCATACAATAATCCTCGACATCTCTCAATGGGGAGTGTCTAGCCTCTATATAGGCCTCATACATACAATACCACGGGTCATTACCATGGTTCCCTTAATACCATCTATCTAAGACCATGGGCTTATTACATTGTTGCTAACTACTTGTGGTCCCTTACATGATACAGGTTAACCACCTTATTTATTACTATGGCCCATTCCATTATTACATTATTCCCTTGGGTACCTCCCTTTGCACCCCATATTATCCCCCCTAGGTATATTACATTCCACCACCCTTAACATGTTTTGTCCCCGAAACATGGGAATAACACAAATAATAAGATCTACTCAAAAGAGTAGTCCACTAGTACCATGCATGTTCATCTAGCCATCCCAGAGAAAGGTGAACCCTCGATCTAGCTAGTGCCTTGCTCGCCTAAGATGGAAGTTGATCCTCGTAGCTCTTCTATGTTGATGTATAGTAGGTGGATCGTCACCCCTCTCTATATGCCATGTTGTGGTTGTTGTCCTTTTAGCTAATTTTTTCCCATCTTGTTGGTTGTTTTTGTGATGGGTGATGTGGGTGGTGATATGCTAACGGTGTATCTTTCTTTAATTCACCACCTAAGGGAGTTTGATTGGTATTTGGTACATGTTGTGGTGTCTGTTGTTCTTTCTTATCTTCCACTATTACCTCACCCACTGAGTTCTCATCCGATGTAACATTTTCTGCTTCAGCCTCCTTAGACTCTACCTATTTTTCTGGTACCTAGTTTGATGTTTGTGTTTCGTTGTCGACTATCAATAAATCATCATCTGATATGTCAGTCGCTGGAACATCTTCTGCTTCAGCCTCCTTGGACTCTACGTCTTTATTGATGGAAATATATTGTAATGTAATTTTCTTCTTTTTATATCATAGCTTCAGGAATTTCTTTTGCACATTAATATTTATAGTACCCACTGATTCTATTCAAGGTTATCCCAAAACAACATCCTCATTAGCCATCTCTGAAGCATAAAAATCAGAATGCAATACATACTTGTCCATAGAAATCTTCAAATATTTATAAACTTGTACTTGCTCATTATTAACTTGTGTGTGCTCCATGTGTTTTGCTGACACTTGTAATTTTTTTGCCAAATTGAAATTTATGAGATTTTGTTTGCAATTAGGATTTATGGACACAAAAATCTTCTCCTTCTGAATGAATCCATGAACCTGCAATAAGGAAATTGATGAGCCCCGGAAATGGGTAACTATATGGGCTTATTTTTCCTATTATTTATATTTAATCCACCATTCTCAATAGCTTTGTGCATGCTTTTGAATATATTTATGTTAATAGAGTGAATGGGGATGGTCACTTTGCCATGTAGTCTAATGAGTGTTTATTGCAGGATTTTTTCACAATTTTGGACAAGGACGATGAATTTATGAGAAAAATGATAGCCAAACTCAAGGAAACAAGGATGGAGACTTATAGAAGGGGTGTCTCCTTCATTAATGACCCCTTCTTCAAGTTCTTCATCAATAGCTCAGAGTACAAAGGCCACATTGATGATTCCAAGGGGCAGTCGAGCAAGTCAAGTAGGGCTGCTATTATCTGTAGTTCTAGGTAGCCGAGTTCCTTAAGTTTAGGAGGAATGTTGGGAGTCCCCACTTGTATAAATAAGAAGGCTTCAAGCCTCAGTAGGTTAGCCATTTCATAGTATATTTTTGTACTTTTGTGTAGCCTTGTACTCAGCTCCTTTTCGAGTTCTTTTTGAGACATTTTTTATGTGATGTAACTGTTATTTCTTGATAAATGAAGATGAACCAAGTTTTGTACTATCAGTGATATTTTCTAGAGGGATAAAGCTCTTGGTTTAGGGCCCAAGCCAAGTTTCCCAACACCTCCTTCGTGTATTTATATGCTTTTACTTGCATTCATGAGATAATCTTTGTTCTTTAGGTTAATCTGGCTTTGTTAAATTAGGTTGCTTTTGATGGTTAAAATAGTTGTTTTTGCTTCAAGTTGCTTAGGTAGTTTGCTGTAGTAAAAGGAAAAGATCCAAAAAGGCCACCAACAGGTCTTGATCTCCTTTCTCCATCCTTGGGACCATGATTTGAGGTCAAGGCACTACTGCTACCACCAAAAGCATAGTTTTCTATCTTCCAATGCAATTGCTAGTGTGATATTTCGAGTTGGAGAAGTTCATATTAGTTTGGATTCACATGCTTAAATCATGTCATGTTCATTTACCATGGTTTTCTTGAATAAATTTCTGTTCATAAATTTCTGTTCGACATTTTTTCTGGTTTTAGGTCAGAATTAGGTTAAGATAGAGAAAACTCTGTTTTTTGGTTCTTACTTAGGTCAGTTTTGAGAAGTGAGTGTGCAAATCTCTTGTAGAAAATTCATCTTATCATTCCTCCATAAATCAGCCTGTACCAGTTCATCTCTCAAGATCTCCCCACTCATTTTCCACATTTTTCCAATCTGCCCTAATTTCTGCGTTTTTCCATAAAATTGTTTTCTCACCATTTGAACAAATCCAACCATCTCCTTTGTCCCTGATCTTCCTTGACAAGTTATACGTCCCTCAAAACCTTCATCCAACCTCCATTTCCCCTTTCGCATCATTTTTCCACCTTCAAATCTCCAAAAACCACTTTCGGCCTGCGCCTGTAGATCCTCCTATAAAACCTCCTGTAGATCCCCTACAACCTCCTATAGAATTTCCTGTGAGTGATTTTTTGAAGTATGATCACAATGGAAGTCTTCAGAAGGGTACGAGGGGCTTCTTAGGACCTCTCCACACCTTCCTCGCCATTTGCAAAAGCCAACGCCATCTTCCTTGGCCACCAAACCTCTGCATAGTCACAACCAGTCAAATCATAATCATAATAATTGCACATAAAAATACTCAAAAGTACAAAAAAATGATTTCTTCTCATTTCTCTTTAGAAGTAGCATGAATAAATGCAATTTTCCTTTTCAGTAATCAATGGCACCCATTTCAGTAGTTTCCATCTCTTTTTTTTGCACAACAAAGGTTTGCTAGGGTTTGTGTTTCATTTAAGTTTTCTTTCTCTTTCTATAAGTAGAATAACCCTTGTAGAGCTAGTTTCCTTTAATCACATTTAAAGCTTCTTATGATAACTCATAAAAGTTGGCTTAAGCTCCTAGCGAACTTGCGTCAGCTGATCAAGTGATAGCCTGCAGTAAGAGCTAGTACTTGTGCATACAGCACAGTTACTTCCAAGTTTGTTACAAACTACTAGGTTGATAAAAGTAAAGAAGGAAGCTCCAGGAGTTGCAGCATTATTGCTGCAATACTAGAGCTCATCACTCTTTTTGGCACCATTGCTGAGGAAGCGTCAGAGTATTTTGTGATTACTGTTTTTCTTCTATTTTCTACTACAACATTCTGCTAAGTAGTTTATTTCAGCAAAAGTAGATTAGACATTTCCTTCTTTCATTTCAATTCTGTGATTTCAATTCTACAAAAGTAGATTAGACATTTCTTGCTTTCATTTCAATTCTGTAATTTCAATTCAGTAGGCATAGATTAGACATTTCCTTCTTTCATTTCAATTCTGCAATTTCATTTCAACAAGTATATATTAGACATTTCTTGCTTTCATTTCAATTCTGCAATTTCATTTTAGCAAAGTAGATTATTCATCTCTTACTTTCATTTTAGTTCTGCAATTTTCATTTCAGCAAGGTTTATTTTAGTTAGTTGCAATTTGTTGTTCAATCCATTTCAATTTTGTAGGTACAAGTGGAAAAAAAACAAAAAACAACAAAAAAAGGAGATTTCCTTTCATGCCTCGTAGGAATAGAGACAATTTAGGGAAATTCCTACCCAACACCCCCACCACATCATTGAGTCACCCTTCTCTCTTCTTTGGTGGCAATGATCTAGAAGAACCTATAGGTAAACCTCTACAGATATACGGATATCGTATAACAGAAGAAGAGAAAGAAACCATTCCTCCTGAGAGCATCGCTGAAAACATAAATGTTAGAGGAAATGGGGAGAGAATAGAAGATTCCTCTCCTATCTGATAGACCAATGGGGACACAAAAATGAAAAACATAAGCCCTTCAACCTTACCTTACTTCCATGGACTGACTACTAAAGGTCCTGATACCTTCTTGCTTGAATTTGCTATTCTCTGCCGGACCTATGACTATGCAAAAGATGAGCATAAGTTGAAATTGTTTCTTTCTACCCTCAAGGATGCAGCATTGCACTGGTTCATGGGGTTACCTGGAAATAATATCACAACTTGGGCTTAGATGCAACAAGCCTTTAACAATAAATACCGGGACTATTGTAGGTCAAAGGATACCAAAGAAGAAATGTTTCGAATGACCATGGGTAGTGATGAGTCTTTAGAAGACTATGAAGAGAGGTTTCAACTCAGTTATAAAAGGGCGAGGTGCACACTTGACCCTGAATCTCTGAAGTTGGCTCTGCTCAGAGCAGTCCCTGAAGACCACCTAGATACCCTCCATTTGCTAGCTAGGGGAGGCATCTACCAACTACCTTCTGATGACATAAAGTTTGTGTTTAGAAACCATTCTAGGTCAGCTAGAAAGAGAGGTATGGGAAGTAAACCTTTAGCCAGTACATCCTCATCCAATTCATCCCTTAGAAACGAACTTGAGAATCAGTTGGAAGACTTCAAGAGTGAGGTGGGGTAGACTCTTGTCATGCAAATGGATACCTTTCATATCAAAAGGAAATAAGAGGAAGCTGAGAGGGCTTTGGCCATCTTTTGTCCCAAGTGCACTAGAAAGCATTGTAGGAACAAATGTCCATTGCACTCTATAGAAGTGTGTTTAGTCTATGAAGAAGACCACCCTACAAATGAGTGCCCTTCCTTGCCCGGAATTAAAGCTGCATATCAGGGGGCTGAAGGAGCCACTGAACCACTCTATTTAATGAGCCAAAGGAGGCCACATGGACCCAGACCTTACCAGCAGGGAATGCAAAGGACATCCCAAAACTATTACAACCCCAATTAGGCCACTTCCATGCCTTCTTGGGGTCCTCCTGCTCATCCTTCCTAGTCCACACCCCCTCCTTGGTCGTATCCTCCTCACTACCAAGCTTCTCTAGTTGCTCATTCGTTTCAACCTTATGCTTAGTCACAACCTCAATGGAATGCACCTCATCAGGGGTGGAGGTCCCAGTACAACCCTTCTCCCACTCTTTCACCTCCAGCACTTGGTCAACCACAACCACTACCTCCTACTCCGCTAAGACAACCCCAAATACCTGCTCAACCGAACCCAAACACTAACAACAGATAGGCCCAGCAGGTATATAGTGGAGAAACATCATGCCCGACATATGTTGTGGAGATTCAGGACATTAACCTATGATCTGGGAAGGTTCTCCGAGATAGCCAACCTCCTCCTAAGGACGATGAGGAGGAAAAACAAGAAAGTGAACCAAAATTCATTCCACCCTTTTCTGAGAGACTAACTGGAACCACACAACCGACCGCAGAAGAAATTGAACTTTTGGGAGAATTGAAACAATTATGTGTAAATATACGGCTTCTCCAAGCAATAAAGGATGTGCTCATATACAACAAGATGATCAAGGAGAAGTGTTTCAGGCACCCAAGCAGGCGTAAGAGAGATGCCCCAACCATCAATGTCATAAGACAACTATCCAACCTGATGTTGGGGCAGATGATCTGTTTGAAATATCTAGACCCTGGGACTCTTGTAGTTGATGTCCACATCAATGGCACCATAATCCCCCATACCTTGATTAATCTAGGGGTTGCCATTAATGTGATGACCAGGGACACTACGCTCAAACTCAACCTTTAGGGTTCCCTGAGAAAGACCTAAACAATACTGCAGTTAGCAGACCGCTCCACTGTGATCCCTAAGGGGATTATGGAAGATGTAATGGTCTATATTGATTCCTGGGAGTACCCTGCTGATTTCCTAGATCTCTAGCCAAAAGAAAACCGCACTGGGTATCCTCTCATTTTGGGAAGGCCTTGGTTGGCTACTATAGATGCCTACATCAGTTGTCGAGCCAGGAACATGAAAATCAAGAACGAACATATGTCCAAACAACTAGTCCTCTATCCTCCTGCCCAACCTCTACTAGAACATGATTTACCTCTCTAGTTGGAGGAAGAAGATGAGAATGAAGTCTATTCCACACCACTGTGTACAATAGAGGCTACCATGGGGGATCCCCAAACTGAGGATGATATTATTGAAAAATTGATTCAGAATCCACCCTCCAATGTGTTGTCATTAGAAGAGCTAGTGGAAGAAACCCAAGCTAATCCTTTAGTTGATCTCTATATGGCTGATCCGACCTCTCTTCGAGTTAGGGATGTGGAATTTGGCCAAGAGAAAACCTTGAAGATCAACTCATCCCTATCCACCTCTCAGGAGAAAGAATTTTGTAGCTTGTTAAACAATCATTTGGATGATTCTGCTTGGAGCTATAAGGATATGAAGGGAATCCACCCTTTAGTTTGTACTCATCAAATTTAAATTAAAGAAGATTGTAAAACAATCAAGCAGCCTCAAAAGAGGATGAATCCAATGCTTAAAGACATTCTCAAAAAAGAACTACAAAAGTTGTTGGATGCAAGATTCATCTATCCCGTCTCTGACAGTGAATAGGATTTTTCCTTTGGTGCTAGTGCCATAGAAAAACGGGAAGTGGAGAATCTATGTAGATTATCGAGAACTAAACAAGGCCACCAAGAAGGACCATTTCCCTTTGCCTTTCATAGATCAAGTGTTAGATGGCTTGGCAAGGAAGAAGTTCTTCTCCTTCCTAGATGGGTTTAGTGGGTACAACTAGATCCAAATCAGCTCGGAAGACCAAGATAAGACCACTTTCACTTATCCTTGGGGTACTTTTGCATATCAGGTCCTTCCTTTTGGGTTGTGCAATGCTCTCGCCACTTTCCAGAAAACAATACTGAGAATATTTGCTGAACTGGTTTATGATTCAGTGGATATTTATATGGATGACTTTACCCCTTATGGCTCTAACTTCCAGAAAGCTTTGACTAACTTAGGAAAAGTTTTAGCGAAGTGTATTGAAATGAACCTATACCTTAGTCCTCAAAAATGTGAATTCTTGATGACTGAAGGGACCGTGCTAGGTCATACAATTTCTCAGCAAGGATTACAAGTGGATCCCAACAAGATTGCTATCATCCAAAAAGTCCCACCTCCTCAAAAGGTAAGAGATGTTCAGAGTTTTCTAGGGTTAGTAGGGTATTATAGAAGATTCATTAAGGATTTTAGTAAGCTAGCCTCTCCATTGTTTGGTCTTTTGGGAAAATATGTTGAGTTCATATGGACTGACAACTGTCAAGAGGCTCTGGATGCCCTGAAAGGTAAACTGGTAGCTGCCCCAATTTTGAGAGGTAAAAGTTGGGCCCTACCTTTTTGCATTCACACAGATGCCTCAAATAAAGTGATAGGAGCAACCTTAGGGCAAGTTTATGAGAAGCTTCCTTACGCCATATATTTTCTAAGTAAAAATTTTTCCAAGGAAAAATTAAAGTACACTATAACCGAAAAGGAGCTCCTAGCTGTAGTCCATTCTCTAAATAAGTTTAGACATTGCATCACCAGCTATCAAACATTTGTGCACACTAATGATGTTGTAATTAGGTATTTGATGAATAAACCAGATATAAATCCTCGTACCATTAGATGGTTACTTTTATTGTAGTAATTTGATTTAACCATTATTAATAAGTTGGGTAAGGAAAATGTTGTTGCTAAATTTCTGTCTAGACTAGATCTGGCTACAACTAAAGAAGGAATGGTGGATGATCAAATGCCAGGTGAACACCTATTTGCTATTTTAGTACTCTCTCCATGGTTTGCTGATATATCAAATTACTTGGTTTCAACACAGTTTCTGCCACACCTGTCCTCAAAAGAGAAGAGCAATATCATGAGGAAAAGTGCCCCATTCACCTGGATTTGGGGCAATCTTTTTAAACTTGGCCCAGATCAAATTTTGAGGTGATGTATCAGGGAGGAGGAAGTTTTTGACATCCTCCTAACCTATCATGATCGGCCCTGTGGGGGCAACTTTGCAGCAAAGAGGACTGCCTTCAAAATTCTGCAAGCAGGTTACTATTGGCCCACTCTTCATCAAGATGTCAGAAGATATATTAGCCAATGTGACTGATGTCAAAGGATGGGGAAACCTAATCCAAGGGATGAGATGCCCCTGCAAACTCAAGTGACTTTCGAGCCATTTGAGAAGTGGGGCATAGATTTTGTGGGTCCTATCAACCCTCCTTCAAAACAAAAATCTTACATCATTGTGTGTACTAATTATCTGACAAAATGGGTAGAAACCAAGCTGATCAAGGCAGCAACAAAAGAAAAAGTAGCTAAGTTTTTGACATAAAATATATTTTACAAGTTTGGCTATCCAAGAGAATTAGTCATAGATCAAGGGAGTCAATTTACCTCCAATCTGGTTGCATCACAAGATTAAGAACAAAACTTCCACCCCTTATCATTCGCAAGCAAATGGATAGGTGGAAGTTGCTAACAGAGCTTTGGAATGGATTTTGACTAACGTAGTGAGCAACAATAGGAATGATTGGGCAGATTGATTGGTTGAGGCCACCTAGGCCTATAACACCACCTGAAAAACCACCATAGGGTTTACACCCAATGAGCTGGTCTATGGGAAGAAGGCTTTGCTTTCAATATAATTTGAATATAACACATTAAGGATGGTAGCTTAGCTAGACCTGGATCTCAGCCATGCAAAAAAGGAAAGATTGCTCCATTTAAATGGATTGGATGAACAGAGATTGCAGGCCCTTCTCCACTCAGAGGTAGTCCAACTTCAAAGAAAAATATGCCATGACAGATACCTCAAATAAAAAGGATTCCAGCAATGGGATTGGGTGCTATTGTATGATTCAAGATATAAAGACTTCCAAGGAAAACAGAGGACAAGATGGCCGAGACCATACACAGTAGAAAAATGAAATGACAATGGTTCAGTCATGATCCAGACCATTGATGAAGAGGCCATCCCTATGCTTATTAATGGGAATAATTTGAAGACCTATAGGAAACCCCTTTCCAAGAAGAAGTTCATTGAGAATCTGGGTAAAATAGTGTTGGTAGTGGAGCAGATCCCTATCTCCACTCCACCCACACCCTGAGGAAACAACAAAAAAACAGAGAGAAAAATAGAAAAAAATAAAAGATATCTGGGAGAAAACCTCTTGGAGGTGCCCAGGGTAGGCAGTGAGGGTGAAAAGCTTCTGAAGGTGCCCCAGTTGTCTCATAAAAAAAAAAAAAAAAAAAAAAAAAAAGAGAGAGAAAATGAAAAAACATAAAAAATAAAAACTAACTACTTTTGAATGCATTGCAGATTGCAGGAGGGTCACACAAGGAATAAGGACATGACCAGACTACATACACCCTTCATAGTCCATTCCTCCATTGTCGTTACCTTTTCTCAGGCCTTAGTCTCACTAGTCCTAGATATTTCACACTCTATAGGAAACTCTGTGCATTCTACAGGAGGCTCCTATAGAAATCATAGAGAGATCAAAATCGAGTTTAGAAAAGAATCTGAGGGCTAGGAATTTGTTAAGAGGGCCTGTGGACCTCTCTGCCACCATCATCCTCCTAATACTCCATTCCATTCATGCACACTGACATTTCCACTCGCTTTTTCTTCCCTGGACAAAAAAAAAAAAACATAGAATTCTGTTTCATTTGTTTTTTCTCCAAAAAAGTATATAATAAAATAGTAGCATTCTTCACTTGTTCTTACCTGATGCCTTCTAGTTGTTATTCCTTTGATTCAGAACCTTCTTCATTTGTCTCTTCAGCCCCTACTCAAGCATCAGCCTGAAATTTAAGAGGGAGAAGCAGCTACAGGAAATCCTGCAGGATTCCTGTAGCAGCTAATCCCTTTAAAAAACAAGCTCCAGAGACAGGGTCACTGCAGCCAAGATATATGCAACAGGCAAGAAGCAAAGGCTGATCAAAAAATCACCAGCATAAGCCAAAGTCCGAGCATGTAGAGCACTAGAAGCAACAACAATGAGGAAATGAAGTGCCAAAGTCTGAGCGTGCAGAGCACAACAGTGACTAATAGGTAAGTGGCCAAAAACCATTCCTCTGTTGAATGAATATTATTTAGGAACTGCATGAACTATTGGGGTGGCACAATTAACTGAAATATGTGGCCAGCTAACTGGCCACCCTCATTTAGTTCAAATCACCCTCATTGAGTTCAAAGAAACTTTGTCCCATTCAAACCGCAATTCAGATACACAGTGAGCACGTGTGGCTCGTGAACTCAGGAGGAACAACTCAAAACCAATAGTGGTGGCAGCATATAACCGAAATAATGGAGGTGATGATGGTCATGTGGCATGAAAAACCATAATGACACTACGTAGAACCAACAGTCCGGATGGGGATAACATACCCATCCTGCCACCTCACCTCATCACCACAGATTATGCCATCATCTCAAGTACAGTGTGGTCTAAGCCTCCACCACCTTTTGTTTCATTTGCATTAATGAGTTCTCAACTGCAGCACTCACCCACCACCCTCATAACAACGAACCAATTGTTTTCTGCTAGTTTTTTAAAACCCTCCCTCCTACCGAACTCTACAGGAGCACTATTGCATTCTACAGGAGCAGGAACACAGTCTACAGGAGGTTTTCTATAGGAAGACCAAAGAGCAGATCTGGAGAGGAAAAATTCAGATTTTTTTCCGAATTCAAGCTCGAAATGAGGTAGGCTCAGAAACCCACTCTGCATGTGATACATCTATACAAGGTGGTGGAATTAGAAGCATAGTATTGGGTTGAAAAAGGAAAGGAATGTGAGTGCAAAAGTCTTCTTGTGTTTTTCTGAGTTCTGGATACTCTCTTTGTTTTCTTTTCTACATTCAAATTCTGTCTTTTCTTCCTCGTATTCTTCTAAAAGAAAAAAAAGAGATGCAAACATAGAAAATCAAGCTTAGGAAAGAAATGAATTTGCAAGTCTGTTTACTCTGTGAGAAAAAAGCATTGTTTTATATATCCCTTTTCTGTCAAAATATTGAGTTCCTCCAAAAGCCCAAGAAGTAAATTCTGGTTCAAAATAGTTTGAAGGGAGAAAAAATTGCAAATTGATGTTGTGAAAAAAGAAGAACACAAGAAATTCCCTCTCTTGTTTCAAAAAGACAACCATCAGCCACTCCTATATTTCCGGTTTTGAAAATTGTTGCCTTCTTCCTCACCTGAGCATTTTCAGAAGTCACTAAACACCATGGCAGGAGGTTTTATGAGAAAGGAGCCTTTCAACTCCAACAAATTGCATGAGCACCCTGAAGTGGTGGCCCTCTTCACCGGGGAAAACTGGATGTCTTTCTTTCAAAGAATTCATGGTTATGACGAAGAGGTGACCGAGGAATTTTTAATGTCCTTAAGACCCCATTCCAAAACACACGCTACAGTCAGTTTTAGGGCTCTGACCCTAGAGCTTACAGCATATTTTATCAGCAGAATCACAAGTCTTTCACTTGGGCTCCCTTGGAGCAAAGAAGAAAAACCATTAGGACAGGTTGCTAAAAAGACATTTTTTCAGCCTGATGAACATCCTGTAGAGGATAAGAATGGGGTCAGAAGGATAAGCTTAACTCATCCATGGAGTCAGGTCAACAGCAGTTGTGCTTGTTGCATTAAGCACTCCAGCTAAGCAAAAGGGAAAAAGAAAAGGATAGAGATCAATGTATTTCAAAGCCAAGAGGAGCACCAAGATTAAGGTGGGCAAGCCCCAACCACCATCAAAAGAACCCATTATCATTGAGGATGCACCTACTGTAACAAGGGAGTAATCTCCCTCCAAAATATCTATCACCTACGAGAGAGGGATTTCGAAGACCTCCACTTGGAAGGAAAGGATCAAATTGATGGACTCCAAAGACGTCCTAAACGAGGCACAAACTTCTCTACAGGAGACATTGGCCAAGCTTAAAGAAATTGAAAAATTGGAAAAGAAGGCAGAAGAATAGTCACAAGAGGAAGGTAAGGAAAAAGAAATATTTGAGCCAAGCCCTCAGCCTAATTTAGGCCCCTATTACAATCTTCTAGAAGGTGGGAAGATCATCCCACAAAAATTCGTTGTGCTTCTTTTCTTCAAACTAGAAAAAGAAAGAGTCAGGACCCACACTTGGATGCAGATTGCTAAATCTACAGGAGTCCAAGATATAGGGCACATGGAAAATAGGTTAAGGGAGATGAGCAGAGAGCTGGGCATGGTAAGGCACACAAAGAGAATTAGCAGAGCCCACTACAGGGAAAATGAACTATTGAAAAAGTAGTTATAGGAATGGGAACCTCAAGGGGGAGACAAGCTGCCAATCTTGGAACGACAGCAACAACAAGAGGGACCCTGGGCAGATAGTGAAGTAGTAGAGAAACAATAAAAATAAGAACAACTACTGACAGAGAGTGAGACATTGATGAATAGTAGCAGGAAAGAGAATCTTAGGTAGAAACTGAAGTGCTGATTTTGAAAAGGAAGTTGCAAGAAAAGGAATCCTAGATGGCCTGCATGGCCAACTGGGCAATGGAGGCCTTGCAGTGCAGATAGCCAACTAGATCCTATGCACTGTATCTCAAAGACTAGTGGCTCTAATTCCAGATTAAAACATTGGCCTAGAGGGGCACAACCCCATTTCAAGATTATGGTCCATTTATGGATTTATGTGACCATAGTTCAGCCGAAGATAAAGCCAAGATAGCAGAATTTTACCTACACAATATGGCACTTCCTGACATGAACTTATGGGATCCCAATGTTGCATGGGAGACAGCTAATGGCTATGGCTTCCTAGATGAGCCATGAGGAAAAGAGAGTAGTGGAAATTCAAAAGATAATGTCAAAAGAGCTAAGTGAGCAGAGAAAATTTTAAGAACCACCCGAAATTTATATGTATAATAAAGGGGCTAATCCGCATGATACGTAGGAAAAATGGGAGGCGATTTTATCAATAATTTGATATGTATATATAATTTTTTTGGCGAATCACTCACCAGATTATATTATCTTGTATAGTGATGGAGAATATTTCACTGAATTATAAAATCTTGTAAGATCTTGGTAAATATTTTACTGAATAATAAATCATTGTGAATTCTTGGCGAATGTTTTGTTAAAGTATTAAACCATATATGATAATAAGAAAACATATTCGTTAAACTGTAATATACATGTTTGGAAAAAAGAAACGTAATTTTCTCTTCCTACAAACAATGTTCCAAGTTTCAGTGGCTGTGTTTGTCAAGGTTCTTACAATACACTCTTTCATATCATTCTATTAGTTTTGATAATATTCCACAACAAAGTTTTTGTAGGTGTTGATATTGACAACGAGATCTGTCAAAGGTAGGAGAGATTAATATTTTTTTTACAACTTTTTTCAAGCTACCATTTTTTTCAAGTTATCAAATTTCTTTCTTATTCCATAGACTTCAACTGCCAGATAAAGAAAAACACATCAAATTTTTTTACCCCAACATGCCAACAAGTAGCAAGCCCCAACTATATTATATAAGAAAGTATTAGGTATCCCAAAGGCTTGAAGGGGATCTAGTTGAAAGAAGTGACCATTGTGAGAATCCTTCCAATCAATATATGAATATATAAATGTAGATTTATTATTATTTTAATTGGAAATCTTCAATTAAATAATAAAATTTAATTACGTCTCTCCCAATCTAAATTTCTTATTATCATTATTCACTACCCTCATAGGTCTTGCATTTTTTAATAGCATTGTAACATGTAAATTAATTTCCTTTTTGGTGAACAATATTCACTTTTTAGGAAAACATGTTGCAATGGCTCCAACACCTTGTAACATGTAGATTAATTTCCTTTTTGGTGAACAATCTTAACCTTTTAGGAAAACATGGTGCAGTGGCTCCAACCCCTACAGATCATTAGGAAAAACTAAGAATAGCACAGAAGATGAAAGGTTGTACAAACCAACTTATTTTTCAAACAACTAATCCAACATTAGTACCTAAACTTTTTCATGAAGATATCATATTGAGAATGTTTGAAAAATGGTGAGAAATATTCTGCGAGGGTGATACGGAAAGAGTGATAAGGTTTCATTGTTTTGAATTTTTTTTGTTAAATCAGAAAAAATTCAAAACCAATATTAATGGAGATATTGGTATTTTTTACTAAATTTTGAGAAGTGACTAAATGTACCTTTAACCATTCACCTTAAGATGTTTTTAAAATATAATTTCCTAAGTCTATTTAATATCTTCATTATCATAAAAACCAACCTATATCCATCTTAACTCCACATCTACCACTCTTAGGGGGATGAAATCTATTTATCCCTATGAGCACTTGGTAGACCCAGAATTAAGATGGATCTAAGATGATAGAATTTCCCCTTTAAATAGTCTATGCTCACATGAATACCATGGTACTACCATGGGTCAATACCATGGGTTATCATAGACCTGGAGTTTAAAAATTACTATTAGTAATTTATAAAAATTAATAAA
>APFE030524586.1:135051-152642 GCA_000404065.3 Pinus taeda
TGCAACTGAAGAATACATCAGTTAACTCAGTGCATGGATAGTTCAGTGGAGACAAGTGTTAGAGGTAAGTGAAAGGGTGAGTTGTGACTATTAGTTGTGCATGAGATCTTGCACAATCAATGGATTGAGTATGCCCATGAGAATTGCACAGTATGTGCCCAGTATTATAGCCTGTGCTAACGTGATTTCCAGTGCGAGTGATTTTCCAAGGTAAATAGAACTTGGAACGAGTTTGGATTCATTCATTCTCATGCAGGTATTGTGCAGTGGAGGCAGGGAAGTGGTGGAGGAGATTTGGAGATCAGATCTGAGTTGTATTGTGTGTAACAGGTGGAGATAGTGCTGGATACTTGTGAAGAGTATTGTACTATGCATTGTTACATGTTCTCAATCAATATAATATACAGATATTTGGGGTTTTTAGCGAGATGCTTTCCCTGGGAAAATACTGTGTTGATATGTGTGATTGATGCTTCTATGTGCGCATGTTATTGTTTCTGCTTATGTAAATTGATGATCAACGTAGAGGAGGTTATGTATTATGCATGTATTCTGTAATAGTGTATAATCGGGATAATCTCTGTGAATATGTGTCATATTATTCAAAATTTCTACACTCTTTCCGGGTCAAGCTTGAGTGTATCGCCTCTTGGAACAGGATAAAATTGTCCACAATCTGTCTTCCCTGAATAAAACCTCCCTGGTTCTCAGGAATAATGTCTGGAAGAATAGTTTTCAGTCTTTTTGCGATCACTTTTGTTATTAGCTTGTAGCCTATATTGCAAAGGGAGATAGGACGAAATCTGTAGAAGGAATTGGCGCCTTTTTCCTTGGGGATAAGGGCCAGGAAAGCTGAATTGGTGCTTCCCCCAATTTTCTAACAAGCTTGATATTTCCAGACCATTTTGCATAGATCTTTTTCCACAATCTACCAACAATTCTGCAAGAATCTGGTAGTAAATCCATTTGGGCCTGGGGCCTTATTTGGCTCCATAGCAAAGAGGGCGGTTTTTATTTCATTTTTAGTGACTTCTGCTTCCAAAAACTGATTCTTTCTGACAGAAATCAGAGTGGGTACCTCATTCACTAAAGTTGAAGTATGCCCCAACCCCTCTTTTTCACTATACAAATTTTTGAAATGAAGGAAAGCAACGTTTTTTATGCTTTGTATATCTCTGTGTTTGATGTTCTCTTCCTTGATTTCGGAGATGGAATTGAAATTTTTCTGAGCTTGGGCTTGCTTGTGAAAGAAGGATGAGTTCCTATCTCCTGCCATAAGCCAAAGCCTACGAGATTTGATCCTCCAATACTCTTCCTCGGCCAAGCTTGCCTTGAGAAGATTTTGCTGAAGTTCCGCCTCCTTGTCGAGAACTTCTTTTGTGATCTCTTCATTTTCCGATTTTAGATGATGAATCTCGAGACATTCTTGGATCTTTTTCCTTTCCACTGCTGGGTTAGGAAGGGATTTTACCCAAGTTTTCATTGCAGCTTTTACTCTCCTGAGTTTTTCCTCCCAAACAAAGAAGGCAGAGCCGTTGACTGGTTGCTTCCAAGTATCTTTTACTAATTGCATAAAGGACTGTTCCTTGACCCAAAGGGGACTAAATTTAAAAGGGATAGGACCTTGATCCATATGGGCCAGAAGATCAAGTTTGATGGGTCTGTGATCAGAGACACTACAAGGGAGAATATGCATTCTAGACTCTAAACCAAGAAGAAGAAAAGCACTTTGAACAAGAAATCTGTCTAACCTTGCAACAATATGTCATGGACCGAGTCTTTTATTGGACCAAGTGTACTTGCCCGACGAAGGTTTGATGTCGATCATGTCCCAATCATGAAGCAGGTCCTCAACCCATTCTCACGCCAGATCCCTTATAATGCTTCCTCCACGCTTTTCAGCCAAAGATAATGTGAGATTAAAATCCCCCGCTATGATGATGTTCGCTAAATCTTCGAAATCTGCCAAGCTTCTAATGGAGTCCTAGCAAATCTTTTTCTCTCCTACGCTGACTGGAACATACACGTTGAAGAGACAGAGGGTCTCATTTGAATCAACGTGTTGTAGCTTTGAGAACAGCCAATGGGTGTTGGCTACCTCTTTAATCCTTGAGAATTTGTTCGCGTTCCACAGGGTGCTCAGGCCTCCTGAGGCACCACGAGCTGAGACAGCTTGCCCTTCACTTCTCTTCCACAGTTTTTTTGCCGATATGGAGGAAGGCCTTGTCCTCCATTTTAGTCTCCTGGATGAGGAGTATATCAGGAGATTCAGATCTTATCAGGCTTTTGATGGTTTCTTCTTTTATTCTGCTCCCCATACCCCTACTATTCCAGGAGACAATCTTCATCACTTGCTTTTTGAGTGAAGAGCTCCTTTAGAGCTCTAGGACTGATTTTGGTCGTCTTCGATGTTTTAGCCAAGAGTTTCTCGAGGGTTGGTTGGCTTCCTTGGAGTTTGTCTTTATAAGTCTCCTGCTCTCTTTCTTCACGGGCAGATTTTCAGCCTCTCAATGATCTTCTCACCGAGGTTTGCGAATCCCCTATTTCACCTTCTTCTTCTGAGTCCTCCGAGCCTTGCACTTCCTCAGCCTCTTCTGTGGGTATCTCTTTCGTCTGGTCTGCATTACTTTCGACTTGCTTTGGTCCCAAGGGGGGCTCTTTGTGGGACGATCCTTCTTTTTGCATCTCTATTTCTTGAGTGTCTTCTATTGTTGAGCTTAACTGTATAAACTTGTTTCCTTGTTCTTCCATGAGAGTTGTTTGAAGTCCAAAGCCTGCCTGGGGAACTTTGCCATTTATATTACCAATTCTAGGGGCTTTGCGAGCGGTTTTGGTCCTTTTGACCTAGGTCCATCCTTCCTCCTTTCCTTTCTCTGCTTCACTATTCTTTGGCCAACCTCTAGCAAAATGGCCATAGACATGGCATTTCTTGCACTTGAATGGAAGCTGCTCATAGTCTAGCTTTTGAACATGCGTCCAACTTCCAACCCTAATATTTATTGCCTCAGGCAGACTGACCTCAAGGTCAACTTCAACACAGATTCTAGCACAGTCGTATTGGTCTTTACTGTTTGCTCGATCAATGAATTTGCCCAAGGTGTTTCTGATGTGCTTAAGAGACTCCCAGTTCCAACAATGCACTTGCAGGTTGGGCAACCTAACCCACATAGGGACGGCTGTGGGGACGTCAACTGCTGGATCAAAATCAGGCGTCCACTTATTGAGATACAACCCATGAGGGCCCATGAAATAGGGACCGTTTCGGAATATTAGATCCTTATCTTCCTTTTCAGAGAATTCAAAGAGGAAGAATCCCTTCCCTAGAAAATACGAAGTGACTCTGCTTTTAATCAGCGGCGCCCAATTCCTTGCAACCCAGCTCTCCGTGGTTTTGGGGGAGGGCCAGAGTCTAGTGAACTGTCCAACCAAAGCATGCTCAGCCAAAGAAAGGGCGACCTGAATCGGACCCTCGGGAGGGAGCAAAATCTCAGGGATGTCATCCAAGCGTTTCACAAACTTCGCAGCTTCTATCACTTTCTTCTTTGGTAGACAATCCAGAAGTTTGATAAAAGCCTCAACATCAGAAGGGGAGGCGACAGTGACTCCATTGATGCAGCGGCGCCTTAGCTCGATCGAATTGAGCACACACAAATCCCAGCGGACATACTCCTTCAAGGTTGCACAGAAAATATGCCCTTGTAAAGCCAAAAGAAAAGCAGAGGGCCGAAGCGCCGCGTAGGGCAGAGTGCCGCGCAGGATCAAAGCGCCTCACAAGAGAAAGGCAAAGCCCTTCAAAGCGGCCACAGGGCCGAGGCAATAGCCTCAATCGCAAAGGATCAGTTGCAGAGCGGCGAGTTAGCACGAAAAACCCCTCCCCAACAGAATTATCCAATCGGTACCTTAATATAATCTTATTATTAATGCATTGTGTAACCAACAAATTTAAAAGATCTATGAAATATCCATAGGTAAAGATTAAACTAATATTAGTTATATTTTAGATCACTTATTAGTTTAAAAAGGGAAATATCTATATGTTAAAATTCTCTCTTAATTAATATAAATTAAATAGAATCTTAATTATCATTATATATACTAGAACCTTATTAGTTATGAAATAGAAAAATCAATACTAAATTTTTTCCTTTTATTAAAAAAATATTCAAAATGATAAAGGTATTATTCTAACAACCCATTGTTAAGGCATTAATTATTGCATTAATTATTTTTAAAAGCAAAAATACCCTCCATACCATTACTAACATCAAAACTAATCCTAACTTAGAAATGATGTGAATGACTCCTCTTCAAACCATATGAAACCAATATATAATTCTCAAATACTTTAATGCAAGAAACCATGATCCAACTAGGATCATAAGACTAATCAAGACCAAAAGTAGTATAATTATTGAATATAACCAGAATGGTGTTCACCCGTGTTATGTATTATTTACTCTTCATGTTTTATATTAAAATAGGGTTGAGATATAAGATGTCTTAAAGAAATATTAGGGCCAAAACCCTAATTGCAGGAGGTTACCCGTAAGGCTTCAAAGCTTTCTCGTCGAGTGTCGAGTGAGAGAGACCGAGGGAGCGAGGAGTAGCAGAGAGGAGGAGAACAATGGTGAGCGGATCAGGAATATGCGCGAAGGAGGTGGTGGTGGATGCGCGCCACCATATGCTTGGCCGCCTCGCCTCTATACTGGCGAAGGAGCTTCTCCATGGTCAGCGAGTGGTATGTTCTGCCACATCATTTCTACTTCATTTTTGGGGTCGATTTTCTCTGCTTCCTTCGATTTCGGTCTTAGAAAACACAGGCTCATCGCCTTCAACAGTGCCTAAATCTGAGTTCTCTGCCACAGTCCACAACTCAGAATAACCCACAAAATCCCCTGAACTTTGTGATCAGTCAATCAATATTAAATCTGAAGGTTATAAATTACAGAGGACGATCTCAGCCAAGATTGCTAGCTTCTTTTCA
This sequence comes from Pinus taeda, assembly GCA_000404065.3. Classification (NCBI taxonomy): domain Eukaryota; kingdom Viridiplantae; phylum Streptophyta; class Pinopsida; order Pinales; family Pinaceae; genus Pinus; species Pinus taeda. The sequence goes on from APFE030524586.1 coordinate 140,036, forward strand.
TCAACGCCTGTTAAAGTCTTTAAATGCTCCACATGCCTGTTCTTGTAATTTGTCCATTCAACACTAATACTGTAACAATCAACTTCAAAGTCCGGAATTTGTTTAAAACTTCTGTTAAGTAATTTACGTGGCTTAAATTAACATTTCAACTCACTTGGATGGTGCTGTTTGTAATACATTATGCATGTCATTCTTCTGAGTAAAAGTGCCTGGATCAGAGAAATGAGATCTTGAATGTGCTTTTATTGTAAATGCTTTTAGTTGTTATGTGTTGATCATTTTCCGTTGGATAGAAAAATGAGTATACTGTGTGAGGTTTTCTTTACCATGCAGAATGAGGATATAATTTAATATAACTATTATTTGTGAGGATATAATTTAATATAACTATTATTTTTCTTATAAATATTTTAATATAGAACTTAAATAAATTTATTGAATATTCATATTAGTTAATATATTTCAATATTATCTCTTTATATATAAAATATTTATGTATGTGTGTTAATGTTCAACTTACTAAAATATTTTAATTTTTGTTGGACACCTAATCCTAAATGGGTTAGTGTGGAAGCCGAACAGACTAAGTATTCCAAGGGACCTTGGGATGTGAATCCCAACGGTCACCAAATGTACTATAAATGTATATCAAATTGTTAATAAAACTGCAATGCATGCTTTATCTTTCCTATTCTTTTTTGCTGTCCATGTCTGTTTAACATGGTATCGGAGCCATGATGTGTGGCCTGTTTTCCTTGAGCAACTGGTCTAAGTTGCCTTGAATAGCGCTGACCTAGCCTTCATTACCTGCACTGCCTCTATCCTGAAATAATCTGCCATATTCCCTTCCAGCTCTGCTGTGTCAAAACGCTGCTCCTTCTGCACACTATCTTCTCCCTCCGTACACATAACACTCCATCTGGAAATCGCAGCCTGATGATGAATATCCCGTCAGAACGCCTCTTGTACACGTAATGCTCCACCTGCTATTCATTATTATTCTCTGCATACAAAACGCCATTATAGTCAATCTGATCTTACCGTCCATAAAACTGATTTCGATTCAGACAGACCATGCTGTTTTTGCCTTCAAGTTTCCTCCGATTCGCTGCTATTCTCACAATCTTCGCGGGGTGCGGGTCGGCTAGCGAGGAATCTGAGGTTATTTCAGGTCCAACGACTTTCGAGGGATCCAGAGATTGTTGTGACAACGTATGAGGGCATACACATGCACCCTTCAGAAAAATCAATGGAGAGTTTCGACTACATTTTGAACCAAATGCACTTTCTATCTTAAATTCCAATTGCCCAAGGGAGTTCATATGATGCTAGTTCGTTTGGATTTTGATGTAGATTCTGTGTATCACACATAGCCAGGATTTTCAAAGTCCCAATATGCAGCACAAGTACCATAATTTATGATTTTCATTTCATTCCTCTGTGAAACCTTAGAAGGCAGGCCTTGGCCCCTGATTCATTCGCTTTCTTTTCAGTCAAAAACAGAGTAATCCGAAAGATGCTACGAGCTTGTTCGAGTTATTAACTTCATGTTTCTCTTACTGCATTGATAAAGCAAGAGAGCTGTTACTCATTCACATCTATGCCAGAGAGTTAGCATTTGATTGAACATTATCAGTTCTGTTAACCAAGAAAAAAAATGATCTTGAAGGTTCTAGTTATCTAACACCTTCTCAGATGCTTTTTAGACCGGTCACATCCAGCATACTTTATGTTATTTATAATTTAGATTTGATTTATTGAATTTGGAAAGTATTTGCAATCGATTTGCAGTAATTTTAGTTATGATACTGGAAACGACCGAAGATTCAAAGAAAAGGGAACTGGTATCAGATTAAGGCAATGCGTTCCCACTCTTGTTTACAGTCCACCGAATGTGTAATTCCAAGGCAGATTTTGCTTGTAAGCAACGCCATTGTAGTTGTTTATGATTAGCCCAGGCAGAGAAAGGATCCTGCGGATTTCACTGCAAATAGACGAGTCGGGTTTGAAACTCAACTCGTGAATGTTATCATCACTATTGAGGTGCGATCGCAGACATTGCTCAGGCTACTGTATAATTTAGATGCACTAGACCTCCACGAAGATGCGGCCAATGAATTGTTTGATCAGATAGATAGTGAAACTCTTCGAAGCCATCTCGAACATGAGAACCTGGAATTAGACCGAAATTACATTCGAGAGATTATAATGTGTCTTTCATTCGAGAAATTATAAGGCGTCGTTCATTTGAGCCCAACATCTTTGTCTGATTGTAACATTATGAGAAAGATATATGTCTATATCGGACACAGTAAAAAATAGGGTCTTTGGAACAAGTTTGTATTCCTCTGCAACCTGAACAAGTCAGTCTATCAATATTCCCCGCATGCTAGTACTTATTTCTTGCTGAACTACATCCATGTAGTCCGTTGATGGCATTCTCTTCTTCTCAATTTTGTGAAAATGGTCATAGATATCAAAGGCATAGAATACACACATATGAGGATCTCTGTTATCTGCATTAATTTCAACAATCTTAGATCCTTGCACCCCTGCTACGACTGGAATCCTTTCTTCAAAGAGGTGGACTTACAATGGCTTCGAATGATGCTTTGAGATGCACAGGTTCTACAAGGTTTTCTTCTCCAAGGAAGCAATATCTGAAGTGCTACTGTCTGTGACTAGAGCTTCTGTAGTAATTGAAGTTGTACTAACTGAAGTTGTAGTTGAAATCTTTTCTGCTAGAGATAAAGTATTGTTGTTTGGAATAGACGATTTTGTAGTGCCCTTTTCAATTTCCAAGTCTCTTGTACCATTGGGTGCCACTCTAGCCCTGGCCTTTGAAGATTTTGGTTGGTTAACAAATCCTTGGCTGTAGGGAATACCATGCTTAGATTGGGCAGAGGCCTGATTTGTCAAATTGGAAAGAGGAACACAACGATTTCGCGATCCGACATTGAGAGAGGCTCTCTTCGGATGTGCGTCGTCCTTCTTTGGAATCTCTGTCTTCGTCCGCGATACCCCGGTTGCTACAACTAAGGGATTTTCACAAGATTTTAATCTTTGACTTTTCTCTTGGTCTAAATTTCCAGCGATAAAGAAAAGATTCTTGACATAAGTATTGTGAGTGGGTGCTGCTTATTCATTTGTTCATAGTTATGACCAGTTTTTAAAAGGTGTAATTTTGACAATGGAGAATATGGTTAAAATTACTGAAGTATTAGAATTCTTGAAAACTTTGATGCATTCTACTGATCATGATACATTAAAAGTCAGCAAAGTTTCTCTCATAGACATTCAAGTCTGCCTACAAAATGCACAAGAGAAAATTGATTTTTTGCAGCTTGAAACTCAGCTACAGCAAGAAGAACTACAACAATGGAGTCATCATTCTGAACCTGTTTCTGTTCAGAAGACTGAAACAGACTCCCATAAACAGCAAGACAATAATGCTCTTGTTCATTCAAATAAAGCAGCAGTTGTACATGCAGATGCAGAAACTCAGTCTGCACTTCCCAAGCCCATCATCAGACCTTGGGAACAACTTGTCCACAACAAGCACAGAACTGGTCTTGGATATGACAAGGACTTGTCCTTTCATATTCCAGACTATGCCAAGCCCATTCAGTTTCAGAGTGCTGGTTTCATTAATGACAGTTCACCTGCTCCTCATGACAGTTCAGCCTCAGCTGTTCCAGACTCTGCTCCTCTTCCACAGCAGCAACAACAACAACAGATCGTGAAATGCCAACACTGTGATCGAGTTGGCCATTTGAAAGATCATTGTTTTGATCTTCATCCATGTAAGCACTGTCATAACACCAGTCATTCTTCAAACAGATGCTTCAAAAACAAACGTCCTGCAAGAACAAAGATTCATCTAGGATGGATCGCTTCTTGGCAATGGGCATCAACAGCCAAGAAGATATTCCAAACACATGTCAGAACTTGTTCCAGAATATTGAACAGTCTTGCAGTTGAGTTTTCTCCATCTTCTCACCTTGTATCTGACAGGGGGGGAAATGATGGTCATCTACAAGCTTCAAAGCCACATCAAGCGAGCCTGAGCCACAACCTGCCACACCAGCTTCAGAGTTGTAGCCAGAGACAAATATGCCCGTGAGCATGCCATCAGTTGGCGATGTGGGACACTTCCTCTAGCAGAAGACTTACAGCTTCTTGCTAGTTTTGGAAGAGTTCCGGAGATAAAATTGAGAACACTTCCTCTAGCAGAAGACTTACAGCTTCTTGCGAATTTGGAAGAGTTCCAGGAATTGCATAAGCATTCCAGAGTTGTTGGTCATCCTTAAACCATCACAGGTTGAGACTTCCCTTTTACAGGTTGAAGTTTTACCTTTATGTGGGGTGAGGCCTCCCTTTTACGGTTGAAGGTTTCCCTCTTTAAAACAATAGGATCACTTCCTCTAGCAGAAGACTTACAGCTTCTTGCCAGTTTTGGAAGAGTTCCGGGAACTGCACTAAGCGTTCCAGTGTTGGTGGCTATCCTTAAACCACCGCCCTTTTTACCAACATTTCATAGAGCACATTCAGCCTAGTGCTGCCATGCGTTATTGCACATTTTGTATTACATCTCTTTTCTTGGACTCATACATAACCCTTCGGATTAAGGGGGGGAATGTTGGACACCTAATCCTAAAGGGTTAGCGTGGAAGCCAAATGGACAAAGCAGTCCAAGAGACCTTGGATGAATCCCAACGGTCACCAAATGTACTATAAATGTATATCAGATTGTTAATAAAATTTAATGCATGATTTATCTTTTCTATTTGTTCTAGCTGTCCATGTCTGTTTAACAAACACGCATGCATTTTTCCTCTATCTCTCACCATCCTCCCCAACTCTTTGTCCCACTACCCCTCCCTCTTTTACCTAGCCATCCCATATATTTTCCACTCCCACACCCCTCCTATCTCTCTATCCCTATGTTTCGCTCCTGTCTTTCCTACCCCCTAAAGCCCCTGAACCTTTACCCCTTTCTATATCTCCCCCTCTCCCTGAACCTATTTCTATCTCTCTCTATCTTTTTATTCCCCAACATTTTATGTCCTTTCCTTTCTCCATCTCTCTCTCTCTACATTTCTCTCTCCCCTGCTATCTCCCTCCCCCTTTCCATATAATTGCATCTATCTCTCTCTTCCCCCTTATGTATCGCTTTGGTTTCCATCTCTCTCTTACTTTCCCTAAGCCCTTCACTCTCTATACCATTCCTTATACATTTCTATCTTCCCCACTTTCATTATCTTTGTTTCGATCATTTTCCCCCTTTCCTTTCTTCATCTCTCTCTCTCTCTCTCTCATACTACCTCCTCCTCCCTATACCCCTTTCCACATCCCTCTCTAGATGTTTTTCTCTCTATATCCATCTCCCTATCTCCCTCTCCACTTCCCTGTCTTCCCCTTTTTCTTCCATTCCCCAACACTCTCTCTCTTTCTCCCTCTATCTCTATTTTTTTCTCTCTATCTCTCCCTCATCTCCCCTCTCTCCCTCTCCCTCTCCATATTTTTGTTCTTTCCTAATCCATTTCTCTCTCTATCCTTATGTCTCTCTCCTATAACACTCTCTCTAACTGACTCACTCCTTTTTTCTCTCCCTATCTCATTCTCTTATATCTTTCTCTCCCTCATCCATTATGCCCCCCTTCTATCCCCTATGCTAACCGCTTCTATCTCTCCCCCTATCCCCATTCTCTTTTTATCTCTCTCTCCTCCCCTCTCTCATCTCTCTATCCCTTTATTTCTCTCCCATATCTCTCCATCTTTCCATCTATCTCTCTTCCCTTCCTTATTATCCTACCTCATGCTCTTGATTTCCCCATATTACTCCCTCTCTCCATCTCTCTCCCTATACTCCCATCTCTATCTATCTCTTCCCCCTTATATTTCTCCCTCCTATATCAACCTACTCTCATCTTTCCCTAAGAATCACACTTTTCACCAATTTCCCTATCCCTTTCCGTCTCTCGCCCTCTCCTTATCCCTCTTTTTATCACTCTCTCCCTTTCGCTATTTCTCCCCTCTTTCCCTTTTACCATAACTCATTCAATTTCTCCCCTTCTCTTTTCCCCTTTATCTCCCATTCTATCTATTCTCCTCCCTCCTCCTATCCCTCCTTTTCTCTCTCCCCCCTCCCTTGTTCTCCCTTCCTCTCTCTTTGTATCCCTTTTCCTCTCTCCCTATGTCCTCCCCCATATCACTTGTTCTCCATTCCCCTATTCTCCATTCTCTCTTTTCCTTTACCCATTACTTTCTCTATCTTCGCCCCCCTCCTCTTCCTTTTCTCTATCCCTATTTCTTGCTCTTTCTATTTGTATTATCTCTTCCTCTCACTATTATCTCATCTCTCTTTCTCTCTTACTTTCACCATATCTCTCTCTCCCCCATGTTTCCCTATTCCCTTGTCTCTCTCATGCCATATGTATACACTCTATATCCCCGTCTCTCTTTTTCCGTAAGTGTATCTCTCTCTACCCCTTTCCCTTGTTTTATCTTTCTCTCACTTTACCTAGTTCCTTGTCTCCCTCTCTTCCTTTCCCTATCTCTCTTACTCTCCCTTCCCTTCTCTCTCTCTCTTTCTATGTCTCTATTCTATATCCATCTCTACTCTTGTTTATATCAATTTGTTTAATGATTAAAGCATAAATTTCTTCATATATGGAGCTTGCTTGAATTATATTTTTAATATCCTTGTCTTATTCTTTATATTAAACTTTGGTTTTGAAATTTTGTTATTAATACCCTTATATTGTCTTTTCACAATTTTTATCATTCTAAAATATAAATGAATTTTATACATTAAATTTTTTATTATTTTGGACCATTTTAGAAAGGAAATAAAAATCAATGTTAAAAAAGGTATTATTATTTTTTTTCTATTTAAAATTTTTAAAAATATATGAGATGGTATACCCCTGAATTTTTTTATATATTAGATTTTAGAGAGTCCAAATTTTTCAGTATCGATTTCAAATCGAAATTAAAAATTGGTACCTATGAATTCAATGAAAGGTCATAATCTCATGCGTCCATATCAGTCCGAAGAGAAAGCCAGTTGCCCAATCAAATTAAATCAATGATCAAGGATCTAATGATCAAACACGCCTCGAATTTGAGGTGAACTTAAAAATTTGTAAAATTGCATATTGCATTTTTTTCAAATTAGGATGTTCAATGCCAAATTCCATCAAATTCAATAAAACGTCAGAATCGCATGTGTCCACATCAGTGTGAAGAAAAAGCCATTTGCCCAATAAAATTAAACCGAGGATCCCAGCACTCCTAGAATTTGACGTTATACAGACGCATTGAAACGTCAAAAAAATTGATTGCTTAAAAAAACTGAAACCCGCAATTTGATAAGTATTTAAGTTGCTTTTGATAAAATTGTAGCGAGCGATTTAAAGGGAGCTAATTTAAATTATTTGTTTAGTTGTAGTATTTATGTTTTGTTATTATTCTTTGGTGATACGCTAGAAATGGATTTTTTAAAACACAATTAAGAACATAGAGAAAGATTAGAGTAGTGGTATTTTCTAATTAAAAATGGTTGAGATATAATTTAGAAATAATTTTTCTATGTTATAGAATTGTACATATTAAAAAATTACCTGAGTTTCAACCAACACCAAAAACAAATAACCATCATCCAATTTCCAATCACTTGGTTGAGATATTTTTTTAAAACCATTTTTCTATTATAAAATTAAACTAGTAAATTATTGTGCTAGTAAAAAATTACATCACATTTATAACCTACACCAAAAACAAATAACCATCATCCAATTTCCAATCGACAGAAAATTACATCACATTCAACCGACACCAAAAACAAATAACCACCATACAATTTCCAATCGACAGAGAAGATAAATTTGAAATTTTAAACCTGGATTTTTTCTTTTCAATAAAAAAAATCATATACTTTTATTTAAAAAAGAAAGTTACATTTACGTGGATTTGTCTCATCCCTTACCATCTTGTATCCCATTTCACTGTTGGCATTTTTCCATGTGCTTTCTATCTTTTTCTTTTATTCTTTACTAATTTAACAAATTATTACTAGTATGGCTTTATTAATACAGTTTGAGTAGGCCTAATGGTTAAGAGCATGTGTTTCTTCCTAAGAGCTCACAGATTCAAAACTAAAGGGGTAGAGTATGTATAGCAGTCAAATCACTACGCGGAAGTGGGTCCCTTATCCCACAAACAAAAAAGTCTCATACACCAATTTGGTGTTTGGCTTGGCTGTGACCTTAAAAATAAATATTATTATTATTATTGTATTATTATATATCAAAAAATAAGTGTAAAGAAAACAAATTTAAATAAACTTATCCAAAAAAATATAATAATAAAAATGTCTATTACAGGCCTCATATTTTAATCACCGCCGAACGCGCTTCAAAGGCTATGAACTTGATCTTGCAACTGCAACTATTCTTTTGACAAACCATCCGCAACTTGATTCTGTTCTCTATTCTTTTGACAAACCATCTGCAACTTGATTCTGTTCTCTGATGGTATGAAATAGAAAATCCTCTTGAAAGACAAAACCTGCATCCGTTCATACTCTCTCATTGCCAATAAGATAATGTAAATAAGATAAGTCAATGTAAAGTCTGATTGGAAAGACTTGATTTCAAAATTTGACAGGACGATCGAACCGCGTTAAGATAATCGCGATTCCCGACGACTTCAGTCTTCAAGCATCATGATAATCGCGAAGACTTTGTCTTAGCTCATCATCATTGTATCGCGAAGATATTTTGACCGTTGATCTAAACCTCACGGACTGTAGAACAGACGACCGACAGTTGTCGCAGAGTGTCAGAAGTGTGGAGATCTCAATGACAAATGTGGTCAATTTGAACATTTTCTCATCTTCCCCATAAACTGCGTGTCTGCGTGGCCAACGTGATTTCGACTTCGACGTGTGAAACGAAGCAAAGGAAAAGAAGTAACTGTAAATTACATCGGTTTGATTCGAAAGTTTTCACTTCATTCTACTCTTCAGCGAACTCTATATACTGTGTCGTTTGACAGCTTCCGAGGTGATCGGGTTGTGAGTAGTTGAAAAATGAATAGTCCAAAGCCTTGCAACTCTCAAACGTCCAAGGAAAAATGATAGTTTATATAAACCAGGGCCTCCGTTTTTTTATGTATTGTTTTTCAATTACGTCATTTTCTTGCAGAGATGGCCACCTCCTCGCAGGCTTCTCAGAATAAGCGAGACAGAGATGAGTCTTGGAATGGTGAATTGGCTTCGCCCGCTGCAAAGAGAAGCAATAGCGTAACGTTGACGCTTGATGGTCATCTTACGGCTTTACTTGAGATGATCGACAATATGGATGCTACTAACAGTAATCCAGAAGAAATCCATACTGCGATTCAGCTCCAGGACGAGAGGCTCGACAGGTTTCACATACTTGCCCATGGTTTTTCTTCTTTCACTTATTCACCTTCTCCTGCACTGCTGTGCATTCCTTTTTTTTACATTACATTACAAACCAAAAAAAACTTTACACTACTGCAGCATTTTTTTTTATTACAAATTAAAAAAAACTCTGTCACTTTTCTTGATTTATGTTCGCTGCTGCGAACAGGCTTCACCTCCTCCCCGTATGCAACTCTCTGATCTTTTCGGTGCTGCGGACCCTGTTTTATTTTCACCGTGTGCTTTCACATTTCACATTACAATCCCCGTGTGTGATTCACATGACACACAGAATTACAATCCTTGTTTTTTTTTATTGGCTGCTGCGAGCCCAATACATCTCCTCCCCGTGTGCGTGATTACACCATTTCACATTACAATCCCTGTGTGTAATTCTCAGAACTTTTACACTGCTGCGGACCCTGTTTTTGTTTACTCGCTGCCACGAACTAAACTCAACCTCCCCGTGTGTAATACTCATAACACACAACACACAGTCAACGCATTTACAATATGATCCATATGGAAAGTAATAAAAAAAAAACTTACTTTACATTTTCTGGCCATGCTCAATAAATATTATGGGCCCTAAAACATTAAATATATGACCAAAACTATGTCATTTCATAATCATAAGGTATGGTCGATTATGTTACTCCACGCTGCATTGATTTTCAACAGGCCCCGTATGTACTTTGGACAATTTTAAACGGCGGAGAACTTTCCCATGAATCGGACGGCGGAGAGCATGCATCTTGATCGGACACATATCGGACAGGGGTTGTTGGCTGACATTTATCGTCCGATAAATGTCAGGTGGTGATGTCACCCCGCCTCCACGCGTCTGCACCATATTTCATCGGAGCCGATTGCCGGGATATTCCATCGCCAGAGAGCTGGTGCGATAGGATTCAGGCGGCCGGAAAACTCTGGTTTGCAGCTGTGGTTTTATGCTAGGTGGTTTTCCGCGCGCGTCAACTGCTGGCCCGTGCGCACAAGGGAAATTATAATTTCAACACTCCCCTTTAATTTCACCTGCTGAGCATTTGGTCATACCCAGACACTTCCTCAACTCCTTGACATGCTGCTGTTACAAAAGAATCTTCCTCTTAACAGAGGGATTCACCACTGTCTATGCTGAAAAACATCTTCCTTTAAACTAGAGGGATTCTCCAAAGACAACAAATCTTCCTCTTAACAGAGGGATTCACTAACACTGCTTCAGATGCAGTTCCAAAAGCAACAAAATAGTCTTCCTCTTAATAGAGGGATTAACCTGAAACTGTGCTTAAGAGCACCTTCCTCATGACAGAGGGATTTACCATAACAATGTGCTGAAAAAACACCTTCCTTTTGACAGAGGGATTCACCAAGAATTTCACTTCCTCTCACGCAGGGATTACTTGCCAAACACTGCTGTCCATTACCTTTCATTTCTTCAACAAAACTTCATGCTGCTGCATTTTCTTATTTGCATTGATGTGTAAAAACACATTTCTTCACTCTCTCTTAGTTCTGGTTTCATTTTCTTCGCACTACTGTGCTTCTCCTTCTTGCCATCACACTGCTGCCTTTTCTTATGCACTGCTGTCCATACCCATAACCATAGACTCTGTCATCCTGGGTTTTTATTTGCTACTGCGTTGCCTCTGCAATTTGCACTGTGGCTACCTTTTGTTTCATCATACTGCTGTATGCCCATACACTAACTCTTTACTCTCTATTACTTGCACATAGAGAGAAATCATCCTCACGTTGTTTTGTGCTGCATTCTCCACACAACAAAAAATAAATTAACACGGGCTGTTGCTTTTTCTTTTTACACCCCTGCTTGACATAATCTTAGTCTTCATTCAATTTTTTTCACAATGCACTGCTGTGCAATTCCTTTCATTTTTTTTGCTGCCACACATTATCATTCACTCATGTGCATTAAAAATCTGTTGTCCCTGTTTCTCTTTATGCATTTCTTTGCACGCTGCATTGCATATGAAGAAAAGCATTACATTTTTTTTACTGTTGTGTATTGTACTCACTCTGCTGTGAGTATATTCTCTGACATTACATAGAAGGAAACTACCTTCCATTGCTATACATTTCAATGCATGTGCTCCATAAAAAAAATCAAAATCTGTTGTTTTATGTTCTATCTTCCCACTGCTGTGAGAGTCTCCATGCTTTGCATACTTTTCTTATTGCGCTACTGCACTTCACATTTGAGCACTGCCCCTTTTTCTTCTCTGCTTTTATGGCAGATTTAACTTCATATTTTTCACTTATAAAAGGTCTTCATCAAAGAGTGACTGTTAAGACAGTTCAGCAACAAAAATTACAAGCTCCCCTTTAATGTGTGCTTGTCTTCTTTTGGCAGACTCTTCTCAAAACAAATTTAAATCCACTGGGGAGTTCAACGGATTTTCAGATTGCCTTTCCTTCCTTCTCCATACTTGTGTAAATTTCTTCTTTTGCATGGGTCTAGCTTGTGTAGGAGCCCATGTCAAGTTACAATCTCGTGCCATATGCTCAATGTTATGACACTTGAAACATTCAACATTGTTCATGAATAAAAATTCATGATTTCTTCTTGTGAAGTTATTTCTTGGAGATTGTCGGGGACCACAACATCTATCTCCATGAAATTCTCTACAGTCTTTTGCCATATGACCAAAGTTTGAGCAAGAATAACAATAACCAAAAAATGAACTTTGGTACCTGGGAGATGGAGGTTTCCTTGATGTACTTCTGAAGCCTTGCTGCCTTGAGGTCTTTTGATGATCACCATTGCTTCTTGCCTTTTTGCCATCAGCTACATTTCTTCTTGGAGCTGGTTTTCTACTTGGAGCAGGATTTCTTCTATGGCAGCCTTAATTTTTCTCCTTGCCTTTGCTAGAACTAGGAGCATCACCATTTCTTTCTGGCTTCTTCACATCTCCTTTGCTTAAAGCATTTTCATCCTTGTTTGAGGATTCACCTACATACCCAAGTCCTGATTTATCAAATGGAGATCTGTGATAGCTGAGCATGTCATCCAAAGCTTGAGAGCTCTTTATGATCTTGTTCATCCCTTCAACCTTCTTCCTGAAGAGGACAATCTCTTCTTCCAATCTTTCACACTCAGTATTCTTCTTTGCAAACTGTTCCTCAGTTTCTTCCTTG